>MU868332.1:964812-1022723 GCA_036418205.1 Ostertagia ostertagi | reverse complement strand
TATGTTGTTCTTATTACAGTTCACTGATTCGGCTTTGAATTGATCATTAGTTGTGAATTTATCACTCAAAATCTGCTTGAACGACCTGAGGCGAGCGCGCCCGCAAAATCGCCGCGGTCCCACGTGGCCAAAAAAACCAAAACTCGCGTTGTCGTCAATGTGTTAACACGCTGACGACAACGCACGTTTTGGGTTTTTGCGCCGCGTGGGACCACAGAGATTTTGCAGGCGCCGTGGCCTCACATCAAGTCCGTGAATTTTGAGCTTTAAATACCGAAAACTCGGATGCAAGAAAATGTTTAGAATGATATTAAATGTGTCAGATATATCAGAAAGGACAACTGTAAAAAATCGATCAACTTGACGTTTTCCGGCAGTGAAAAAGCAAGTTTTAGTTGATTCTGCTGTAGGAAACCTCAAAATTATTTTTGACGCGGTTGTTCCACTAAAAACATGTCTTGCTGTATGTGTGGGTCTGTACTTACTTCCACTGCTCTTTTTTATGACCAAGATTATCAGAATATAAAGGGAACTATTAGGTCGCAACGAAAGTCCTGCCGCATTTTTTCAGTCCTCACAAGCGGCTGCGCCTTAACCTGGAGGTTAAAATTTTCAACCATACATAGGAGTGGTGATATTCCTTCATATTCTCGAGTCTCACCTCCTGCACGCTTTTTGGAGCCTGGAAAATGCCATACGTTTCTACCCATGTACCCCACTGACTTCTTTGCGAATTTTGTCTGGGCCCCACAGCGAGCGAAGCCTGGCGCAAAATATGCTCTGTAGAACTAGAGGGAGTGGTAAGTGAAAAAACCTGCCAACTTTGGTTCAGAAGGTTCCGCGAAGAAAACTACAACCTCGAATATGGACGCCCAACGGAAGTCAATTTCGAAAGTTAGGAGCTGTTACTTCAAGACTTTCCGCATGCAAGCGCCAAGGAGCTGGCAAAGGAGATGCAGTGCTTCAACATGGCCACAGGTCGTATTCACCACAAGCTGGAAAAATTAAAGAACTTGGTCGATTAATCCCTCATGAGCTGACAGAGCATTGCAAGGAAAGAGGTATCGGGGTGTGCAGAGGTTTTCTTGCAAGAAGTTGCCGTTTCGAATGGCTGGATAATGTAATTTGGGGATGAAAGGTGGGAGCTCTACGTCCGTTATGCCAGAGAAAGACAGTGGATGGGTGCGAAACCGAAGCCAGAGCCTGTTCCAGAGCAAGAGTTTCATCCCAAGAAAGTTCCTCTGTCAGTTTGATGGAGTTTTCGAGGAACACATCATTACGAGATGCCAGACAATACCACCGTCGACGCTGAGGTGTACTGCTCACGACCACGAAGGCTCGCGGCTGAATTCTCGAAACGTCGCCCGAAGCTGGACGAAGTCCCTTTTCTTCATGACAGCACGCGACCACATGCTGGAAGGGTAACCTCAGGACAACATTGGCAGAACTTGGAATCTGCGATTTTACCCATTCCTCCATATCGCTCAGGTCTTGCGTCTACGGATTAACCCGCTCCTTTTCCTGGCTCACTTCGCAAAGGGTAAAAAGTACGCAACTGTCAACAGTTGAAAGCGGACATGGGCACTTCTTCGACTCGCGAACCTGCCGCATTTTGGAGTGGGGCACTTGTGTCCGTGTAGACCGATGGCGGCCTGTAGTAGGTATGTGTGGAATTATTATTCGGAATAAAGTTCAATTCAAAGAAAAATATGAGCTTTTGAAATCGAGGGTCGAATCGCGCATTACTTTCGCTTCGACCTAATAGGAATGAACACAATTGGGAAGTTCGTTAGGGTTTAGAAAACCTTCGCTAAAAAGGAGCATATCAACCATTTAATGAACCCCGCCGTGTCTAGTAATATTATGGTGTACTCTATGGAATAGAGGCAAAAAAAATTTAGAAAAAGAAGTAGCGCTTGCGCGAAAAAAATTAAATATTTTGTGTGTGCACGCATGCGCTCACACGGCCACACGAGTAGCTCAAGGTGTGATGCGCATGCGCTGCACAATGTCGTCAACGTGTTAATACTTTTCGGGCTCTTCCATTAAGGAGACAGCACTTTGGGGAATAGTTGTTCTGCTTACAGTGATCCCAATTCTTGTAGGGGTAAATGGCTTTAAGATTGATAGGAAACCAAAGAAAATGGCTCTCCTTCCACAGAGGTTTCTCCTCCCGCTAAAATGGGGATCATTGTTAATCACGTACTAATGCACTAATAATAAAATGCCCTTCCTCCCGCTCACTGAAAGAAGTCCATGTTTTGCACTGTTATGTGATAGAAAAAATGCTCAGTTATATCTATGAAGGTGTTGTCGTGATACTATAGCCATAGAATTTTTAGGCTACCGTTTACGGGTTCTGCAAGGGTGAATGCATTCCAACGTTGTTATACACACTATCCTACTACATGTGCTACTTGAATAGCAGCTGCAATCCATTCGCCTATGCTATGGCAAATCGTCAGTTCCGCCTGGCTTTTGTACGAATATTGAAATTAGACTTCAATAAAAGTGTGTGAAAATCCACAGTTATCTATGCTTGTTGTTTGTGCCTAATGACATCTGGGCACTATTTACTCTTTACTGCCCTAATTCACAGTTTGAAACTTGATTTCGCTGCGACTTCTGCTATAGTGGTTCTCCAACGACCTAATCACGGAAAGTTTCGGTGCAATGAATGGCACGCCGATTTTGTGGACACGGTGGGCGCGAAATGTATGTGCGTGGAGACTGCGGCCCGCTGCTATGGCGTCACGAGAAACAAGGGAATTCGTGAGCCAGGGAGAGTGTACCCAATTCAGGGGAATGAGAACTGAGGACAATCAGTTGACCTGCGCTAAAAGTTGAACTGTGTAAGTCACCGCAGTGGGCACAGTCCGCAAATGCATTTCGCGCCTACCGTACTCAAGAAATCGGTGTGTCTATCGCATTTGCATTGAACCAATTTTTCATCTGGCACCAACTTGAGCCTCATTGTGTGTGTCAAATGGTGTCGTTTGGCACTTAGCGCCACAAATAACTGTTATGCCCGTGATTAAAACCCGGATTAACAGCTATGGCGAAATCTTCAGCGAAGATCGAAAAAGGGTGAATAGTGCCGATATTTGAGTTATGTTTGAGCAGGTATTGAATCTTATGCAATGTGTTTCAAAAATAATAAACAGATTCCTACCGAATAGTCAGCACAGAGCATATCAACAGATCGAGCAAAAAACTCTAATGGGAAACATGAACAATACACGATTTTATTACGTCGTCAGGGCAAACGTGACAGCAAGTGAGTAAAGATTTGCATTTCGCATTGCATTCGCTCGCTGATGTTATTATCATGGTTGCTAACGATTGCCACTTGAAACTAATAAAATTGAAAAACTTTGAGTCATTCTAAACACTACCGTAGTGGAGCTGTGCGGGTCCCACAGCGTTCGTGAACGCGACGCGCCTCCGCCCGCGACGCTCTCACGTGGTTATGAAATCGATTCATTCGAGGTCACTAGCTCACGGGGCGAGCGGTCGATGCCGCAACATTGTTGGTGGGGTCGTTGCTCTCTACTTCGTCTCTCCGTCGTCTCGATACTTCTTCGTCATCTTCTCTCTACTTCGTCTCATTACTTGATCGTCCTCTAATTTCTGTTACTCAACCGCTACATACTACACTCATATTCTCAGCACTGGAGTGGTATTGTTCGTCACGATGAGGATGTTCCGGATTGTCGTTCGCGAGTTCGGCTGCATGTTTCTAGTGCGGTAGTTAGTCGAATTGTCTGTAGTTTGATCCAATTGTCCTGACTCCGATTATGAGATGACTGGTGCATATTGGGCTTGTACCCGTAATCTTCATAGTCCGAGATAGGTCAAGCTTATTCGTTCTTCTTGATGCTCGAAATGTAAGTAAAATAGATAGGATAGATATGTAGAAAATAATAGAAGATGAGGATAAATAGAAACTGCGCTAATGTCGAAGGGATTTATTATACGCCTTATTCAATCTGTAGGATGACTAGTTTCCGTAAGGTAATACAGTATGAATAGTGTGGTTACTTCCACGTCATATGGTTTTTTAATGGCCCTCATCCTCATGCTTAACGTTTTGAATATTCCCGGCGGACAAGTTTGAATACATTGTGGTGTGTACTTGTGTTGTGACGCCGTGTCTATCCAATGATCCCAGTGAAGTAGCTTCAGTATAGAGGTGAGGCAGGGTTTACGAGTTACTTAAACTTTCCTTCTGGTCCTGCAACGAATGGTGGAGGGCACAGACTGTTAGGGAACGGCGCCTGGCTCGGTTCCAAATCTCAAGGAAGGGAGTGGAAGCCCCAGAACTAAGCCCGGTAGGAGGTGGGGGAGGGACTCCGAAGGACTCCGAAGTGAGTGAGCCGACTACTGTGTGGCAAGAGTTTGAATATGTGGGTTCACAGTAGTAATAAGCCGCTGATAAGGCGAGAGAGCGCAGAAGATAGCATCGGGTTGAGGCGGCTTGGAGGACCGAGTTCAAATAGTCCGTTGACCGGAACAATTCCAACTAGGGCTTGGAGGGAGAGTACTTTGCTTAGGACATCCAAGGCAAACTGGGTTTTCTTCACCTAAGCCTAGGTGGGGGTAGTACCTCCGGGACGCTTCCCCTATACCTGCAAGGGAGACCAATTAAAATATGCAGCGCTTTTGGAGCGGTTTTTGAATTTTGTAGTAAACGATGCGCGGATCACTAAACGAAGTCTACTTTCGCAGTTTTGTCAAAGTGAGCTTGGAAATCAAGTCGTTAATAACTGAATCTGCGATTCATTGCTCGAATAGCAAAATTCGCAAGTATCCCGAATAATGCTGCTTGCAAAGACGCTGGTTCTGGTTGATAGTTATGTTCGACGACTGAGCGAAACTGAGCATGATTCTCTGTTTTCCTTCATGCCTTAATGAAGTATTTTTGCCTTTCTAAGCCTTAATGCTGTGATTTCAAAGTGCCCCATATAGACAAAAGGGCATCTACATTGGAAACAAGTCAGCAAACACCTTTCTCGGCTCAAAATCCACGCTGAGTTTCGTCCCTGAAAAAAGATGGACCTCATAGTAGAATTATGTGAACACACTTGTAGCGCTTTTTGTAACACTGAACGTGAAACAAGTAGAATCTTGAACAGTTCATTCAATCATCGCTCCAAGCTGAGTGAGTGAGGGATTGGGAGCAGCACTTGGCAGTATCGATCGAGGCACTTGCCATTCCAGCGAATCGCGCGGTGAATCGCAGACTCTGACACCTGCAACGACGCCGCGTTTCTTGGTCTCTGATCTATCTATGATGTCTAGGCCCTTTGTTAGTTCGCTCAAAAGGGCTTTCTTTCCGGAAAAATACGCGGTTTCCCATAACTTCACACTAAAAAGGAAAAATGATAACAGTCAATATCTTCGAAAAAAAATGAAATGCGACGAAGGAGCGTAAGGTATAAGGTAGCGTAGGGTACTATATCATTCCAATGAACCGTAGATTGTCAAGAGTTTCCAAGCGGGAAATGGTTGTTATGTATAGGTTTGAGATTGGGCGCGTTTATAGTTTTTTTGAAACATCATTAAATGCGAGTCTCTGGACAACTGATAGGTGGCTGTGTCTTCATGAGCAGCTTCCAGACAATACCTAACCATTTGGGCGCGGCCGCAGCAAACGCAGCCGAGTCGATAGTGCCTGCGAACCGTTGAAAATGCACTCGAGCTGTGCTGACTTCACGGGCACCTATCAACTCGGCCGCGTTCGCCGCTCCCAAATAGGTATTGTCTGGGAGCCTTTATGAGCAGCAATATATATTCTGTTCAGAGCAAAGTCTGCCGATATTAGGTGATTATGTGAGCCTTTTTCGATCCTTGGATATGAGATACGATAACTAAGAAACGTCAAAATAGGTCTCAGCATTAATTGGACGAGACGATGTCTACCGTACGCGTCCTTCCCCCGGATTTCCGATAATCATTTTCTTGTGGCCGGCTTTTCGAACATGGAAAAGTCAAAGTGCAATTAAAAAACTCAGCGATCGCTCTCTATTTTCCTTTTGTCACTAGAACCATAAGACCTGATCCTTCAGTCAACTACAAAGTGGAGCAGTCGCGAAGGCAGTCCTTTGTTGAGATGGAGGATGTTCAGAGTTCCGGTTTCGATGACGCCTGATCCCCTTGCAAGACTGGATGGTTTCTACGAGTAAAACCGCGTTCGCAGTCAACCGTTCGTGAGCGCGATTTCCGCGATTAATACTCCAATGAGAAGATGTAAGGTAGTAGTCTTCCACTAGTGCTCCGCAAAATGGGTGTCTTGGCTCCCCCACTTTCTTCACGATTTGGGGCGCGGCCGCGGCAAACCCGGCCGAGTATGCGCCATCAGCTTGCCTTAATATTCGACGTTATATTCGTATCGCACTGTAACGTCGAATACTCAGGCAAGCTGATGGCGCATACTCGGCCGGGTTCGCCGCGGCCGCGCCCCAAGTTTTTCGAAGAAAGTGGGGGAGCCGGGTGTCTTCCTCTACGAGTTCAGTGAAGAGGGCGACGATCGGGCATGCAGGACGCGAAAATTCATGCTGTTCACGCTGGCCTGAGAGCATAGTCCATATGACGCAGTGTTGGCAATGGTTCACCTGAGCGTCTGTTTTTGTAGAGAATGATTTCCGCCTGGTCTATCGCAGCCTTTTTCTCTTGAAAAATGTTTTTTTCATAACTTCCCCAATTAGCTTTTCCTATACTGTCTGTTTCATGTTCTACCCCACTTTCTTCACACTTTGGGGCGCGGCTCCCATACTTTCTGCACGATTTGGGGCGCGAGCGCGACCAAATTGGTAGTGCCTGCGAACCGTGCTGATGGAGCGCTTTCACACTTATCCGCACAGTTTTCAGGCACTACCAACTCGGCCGCTCCCCAAAGTGTGAAGAAAGTGGGAGAGCATGTTTCGTGTTCTGAGTCAAAATTTCTGCCCTATGGGGACGCACAGGCTCTTTGTTCCGGTGCACCAAGCGTGATATTCGAGGGGTGTGTACATCGCGATTCAATTTCCACCACTTGAATTACGGTATTTCTCCGCTAACGGACTTTGATGGTAAAGTGTAGGTCCGAATGAATACTTCCGAAGGTTCTGTCCTTGTGTCTTGCCAGTGCCGCAACGATGAGCCTCCGCCCTTCATGCTCAGTGGAACCATCACGTGTGCGACGTAGTCCGTACCCGTAATGTTTCCGCTGAGTGTTCGGGACGTGTCGATATTAGGTTTCATTTTTGTTGTGTTGCACTTCATTTACTCTCCTTCGAGGATGTAACTCACATTGTTTGCCGTTAACCGTTGACCAGCTCATAGCGTTGTCTGGTACCTTGGCGCTAAGCTTCTTAGCTCTAAATGCGCTATCATATTTGTCTGCATCAATTGCCGAGTATAACTCACACAGTGAAGTTGAAGCGAAGTTCGGTTAGTACCCCAGTACCATACAGTAATGTTATTATGAGAAACATTTTCGATCATTTTTAGACCGAACAGTTTTTATAACAAAGATCGGTAACTTTTCAATCGATGAGTTTCAGCATTGTTGCCTTCTTCAGCCCTGGAAAGGTGAGAGTCATTTTAATAGGCTGGGGCAAAAGCCTTGATCGAAATTTAAGCTTTATTTGCAAAAGTCACTTGTGTTACGGTAGGATCTTGATATATGATGTGTTCACCATAAAGGTCCTCAGCATGTGCCCAAAGATGCGGCAGCTATGAGCTTTCGGCACCGAAGCCCAATACGGCGGCGGCTATGAGTCAGTCAAGGACGTTGGAGTTTCCATTCTTGGGTTCCAAGTGATCACTGAATTTTTCTTCGCGAAGACAACTTTCAAACCTACAAATTATATGGTTGAGGTTGGACTAGATCCAGGGAATAGCTGAGTAGGGCAGCGCCTCCTGTTCGTGTTCGATAATTTTGTGACCGGAGCGCTTCGAACCATGCGATCGGGCGTTTCAGGAAGAATTCAAACTTCCGCGTTTCAGGTGCTTTCGTCGAAATGTCGGCCAATTTCTGTAGCTGAGAAGCGTACAATACACCTGGACGGTCGTGTAAAATCGACGAAAGCAGTTAAAAATAGTCTCCTTTGTTATCACACTAACAGCTAAGCACATTGGTCGTCCTTGACTGTTTTTGATTTGGTTCTCCGTGAGGTTCTCCGTTCTCCTCTCTCGGTGGATTGCTGAACCCAGTTACCGTTCTCAGTAATGACATATTGAGAAGTTTTTCCTGTAAGAACGCAGGTGCAAAAAGGTGCATACAATGGCTTATAAAAAACGCTGATACCAACTGCGTACTTTAGGTTTGGATATGGTAACTTCCCTGAATGCGGTGCAGATGTTGACAACAGCAGAAATAATGTGGTAGACGAAATATGCCTTTCGTGGGAGCTTGTGAAAAACAAGGGCTTGCAGATCAATGCTGCTCAACAAGTGTATATGCGAGTCTATATAATCACCAAAATGAAGCTCCTCAACCCATTGGCGACAATGTCGCCCGATACCGGGCGACACCCCTTGAATTTTATTCCTTTGATATTCCAAATTTTGAGCGGTACTATATTAACCCGGAACACGTTGTCAAACTTGTAATGACCACGTTTTTTGAACATCTTTCACAGTGAAAATTTCAAAGAAGTGTTGCTTGGAATCGGTTCAGTGATAAGGTTGTTCATTCTTGATGTAAAAAGCTCCTTTTTTGTATACTATAAGCTAACACAATGATACAACAATTGGCAAAAAAGAGATTTGTGTTCAATCTCATTTGTGGATTTTACAGTGGAAAATTGGAATTTTCCGAAGCGTTCCGACGTTTCACTTCGCGGGACGGGGAGATTTGTTTGCTTGGCAACCATTAAATTCGTTCAAGACAAATGATGTTTCAGCAGTTTCCGCAGGATGTGCTCATTGATTTGGCGTATGGAAGCGTTTCAGCATTAGGACGCAATTTTCGGGAACGCCCAAAAACTGCTTGGTCGCCAATGTGTTAAAAACATGCTCCGGAATTTGGCTCACCCGTTTCATATTTGAACGTAGTAGAAAGGCGGACAATCTCTGATGTCGCGCTTCTTTTGCGACTTGAAAGTGCGCGAGAAGGGCGCCAAGTTCGCGCGTCGCGGCCACGCCTTCGAATGTGGAAAGAAAGACACGGAGCCTACTGCAATCGGAGTGCGTTGCAGTTCTCCTCCTTAGGTCACCTAAAATTGAGACACCACTCGTTTGTTCGAAGCAAGCTTAGGACTAAGCCTGGGCCTAATCGTAGGCTTACCCTCCCCCTCAAAAAACCAGAAAGTGTCTGGTGCAGATCAAACACCACAAATGACGACGGCCTTCAAGTAAATCTGGTTAGTGGTGGCTCATAGTGATAGCTGATTTTTAGTAAATGATAGTTGTAATTAGTGTCAACTGATCGAATACAACTAATCATTTCATTGGCATAAAAATAGCTGCATTTTCTGAAGGGCGCCGTCACTTGTGGTGTATGGTCTCCATCCGACAATTTATGGTTTTTTGAAGGGCAGGGTAGGCATAAACCAATGTGTTAGCTTAAGTCCAGGCTTGAGCCTAAACCCAAGCTTAATCTCAGGTTTTAGTGATCGTGCAGGTTGACCTCAGGAAGAGGCTGAACGTCTTCCCTGCAATCGGCTCTACGGTCAGCTCTATTGTCCACAGTCCAGCGAGGGGGGTCGCAGTTGGCCGAATAAATGAGGGGGTTGTGTCCACAGCGGTAGAGGTCGTAGTGCTTGGAGATTTATGGGTGTGGGTGCGTAGGGGACCGTTAGTGCTATTAAGGGCCTATGTGTGTAAAAATACGTAGTTTGTGAAACAAGGGTAACATAAGTGTCAGAAAACTCGAAACAGCTCTGAGTGATAATACCACTCCTCTCGCCACTAGGTATTGTTCTGACTACTAACCTCCACCTTTTGGTTCTGCCCACATTCTCTTCCATTCTGTCAGATGTTGTCTATCTCTATGGGAAAATCCTTCGTTCAGGGTTGGAAATATTAGTAATTGCAAGCATTTCGTGAAATTTTGGCAATTCAACGAAGAATTTAGCCTTTTTCGTGCTTGCATTTACTACATATTTCCGACCTGAACGAAGAATTTTTTCAGAAAATCTGCATCCTAGCCAACAGTAAGTCCTACTCCCCTTCTGAAAAACGGTGCCACCACAGTCACCACGCGGCGCGTCACTCTGCCCACCTGGCGCTCTTTCGAGCGAGTGCAAACTCGAACATCCAGCTTTCACGCATGCAAGCGACTGTCCCCACTCCCACCCCCTAAGCTGCCTACAGTTCTCCTGGTTCACAGACTTCCGAATATATCAGGCGAGCAGAGTGCTGCGCCGCCGCGTGGTCACCCCAAAACATTTGAAATCTAGCTTTTTCTCGCGTTTTTTTCTTCATGAACTTGTTGGTGAAATTCTGCCCTCATTTAGGATCGTTTAGTCGATAGTTTCCCACGAGTGTGCCCTTCGATTGAAATTTGGTCTTCCCGAAAAATTGCGCTTCCGGATCAAGGAAATTTATTGGTTCGATTTCGATGCGCATAATTAAGGTATGAATAATGTGAAAGGCAAGTTCCAGCTCTACTCTGCACGTAATTATGCTGCCTACACATGTACTGGGCGGCAGGAATCATTGCAAATCCCTTACATGAACTAGCATGGATGGGGAAAATTTGAAAACTCGTTCATGTTGAACAGGGTCAAGCATCCGGTCTAACGGAGTATCCCAAGATTCATCTACAGGTCGCCTTGCGCTCAGTGAACCTCACTCAACGTACGTGTATGTATACTGAATATCCTGTAGTTGGGGTAGGTGTGGCACCGGAATTGACGTGCACTTGATAGATGTTGCATGGATAGCTATTGCCAGCGCACGTTGCTGGATATCAGCAAAGCATGCTGGAAACAGCTTATCCACGCAACTTCTATCAAGTACACGTCAATTCCGGTGACACACCTGCCCCAACTTTCGGATATCGGCTGTATAACACTCTGAGCATTACCCGGCCCCTCTTCCTCTCTAGAACTAGGCCTTAAATGGGAATCGTATAATTGATGGCGGGTTGTGCAATCATGGTCCATTTTCCTAACCTCCACCTAGATTAAGTCCACGTAGCGATGCCTCTCCTGAGTACGCATTAATTCGCTTGTTTCGATAATTTGTTACGCCTGGTGTCAGGAGAAAGGCAGCGTGGCTCTTTTCTAAAAGATGTCAACTGTTTGAGAATCAATTTAGCTCATCCCTGTTCTATTGGTGAAACCCACGACGAAACCCATGGTGGGAGTTGTCAATATAACCTTCTCTTCGTGAGCTGGGTATACCCAGACTAATTCACTGATGAAGTGCAGATGGCGTCCGTGTCAGAAGCAAACAGTGGAAATATGGCGACTCACCAGCCTGAGGAGAATCGTGAGCAGAGATCAAATGAAGATCATCCGTCGGGAACGCCTGTTAATACTTCAACCAGTGAAGAGCAAACAACTTCCAGTGGTGGGTTGATTTTCTGCGAGTTAGGTTTCGTAATATTTTATGCTAACACATGTATAAAACAAAAGGAAGCGCGAGTGTAGTTAACGGGTTAGGAGTGGGGATGGGGGAGGACATTGGTTAAGGCGTCAGTTGGAACATGAAAAGTGCTCACGCTTTGAGTCTCTCGCCTGATTGTGAGTCTTTGTCCAGTTTCCAACGAGATGGAGATATTTCATGCGATTTCAGGCGCTCGTGGTCTTGGGGAACATTCAAAACAGGGGCAGTGGTAGGTGACGATGTAGGACTGAGTCCAGGATAGGAGATAAACGCCAGAAAGAACACAAATTGTCCAAATTGTCTCCCAGAATCCCTTCCTTCGTTGGCTTGGTCCCAAGTACTGTGAGCGTAACGACATGAGCGTCCAATTTTCAAATGCATTGCCATCACAATGCCCTCTATATTGCAATAGCGCGCCATTTTTCTTTGCAGAGATGGGAAGCTCGCGGGTGGCTGAACTGTTTTGTTAGGCTCGTGTCAGAGTCCGTGATCCGTCGTGTTTGCTGATTTTCGCGATTTGCGTGACTCACGCGATTTGCGCGAAACCTGCAACGGATCGCAACAATTGCAAGTTTCCATCTGAACATTTGAAAGACCGAGGCCGAAGGCGGACAGTGAATCACACAATTGGCAGGTACCGCAACGCGACCGCGGACGCCAGCGAATCGCTAGTAGCGAATTGCGCGATTCGCAAAGTCTGACATCGGCCTGAATGTGAAACAAGTGGAATTATGAGCAGTCGTCATTCAGCCATCATTATCAAGCAGAAATGGCGGCAGGGCTGGAGAACACCTTGCAGTATTGATCGGGCACTTGTGATTTCCGTGACCCGTCGCGTGAATCGAGTGAATCGCAAAAATCGTGTGAATCAACAAAACCTGCGACGGATCGCGGAATCTGACACCAGCCTTAGTGCATGAATGGGGATCAAGCATGCATGAAATGGAAACGTTTGTTTTGGAATGTACGCCTCGAAAGTTTTGTGCGAACGAAACAAGCAAGAAATCCTTCCAGAGAAACTCCCATGCTTCTAGAACAAATCAAAGTGGAGGAAATTGCAGCGAATTCAGCTGATTGACCTCTGGTGCACTAATAGAAACCTATGACATTGAAAAGTTTTCCTTTTAAGATATTTTAGCGTATGCTACGTAGTACCGATCTTGTTGGTTTCGTATTCTTTACCGCTTCTCAATGTACCTCCCCTGAGGAAACTTATGGCAATCTGAAGGTTGAAAGCTCGCGTTTCAAGGGAATGTCCTAAAAAAGCCACTGAGGGAAAAACGGAACAACGGGACGATTTTTCGAAAGCGTGCTCATTTAGAAAAATTTTGATATTTTTTCAGAAGGGTCAATCTTCTAGTTTTAATTAGCTTTGAAATTCTTCAAAAAGTTAATAGTGAAAGAAGGTATGAATGTGACGAAAACTTAAACATTTCCAAAAATCGGACTACAAACCCCTGCAAACGGAACAACGGGATTTTTCTAAAAAAGTGATCCTTGGAAAACTTCTAGTACTTCCTTGGAAGCGCCAATTTTCCGATTTCTAAATAGCCTTGAAATAGGAAAAGTTGATGATGAAGGAATTTGCAAACGTTTGAATGATGAAAACTCGCGTGGCCCAAAAAACGGAACACCGGGAGAATCTGAATTGAACATTTGCAACAGTTCAAAAACATTTTAGAAGGGAAGCAATTCTATGCTTTCAAATTTCTGTGTCCTATGCTATGAAGCCGATTTTTAAGGAGGACATAACTTTTGAATGAAGAGGTATCATGAGGTAATCGCTGCAAGGTTTATTTATTCATTCCATAAAAAAGAGGAGATTTGCAAGTTCGGAAAGAGTTTGGTTGGTTTCTGAAAGTAGAAATCTCTTCAGTTGCCACCGGTAGGCTAGGTTTACGCAAAAATTTGGGAACTTCTGTTTAATGAGTGAAATTTCATGTTGCCTCGGTTCCTCTCCTCTGAGCAAGATAAAGCGCGGTAACTTATCACCTCACCACTGCCCATCGCCTTTCCATGACTGTGATGAGCCCAAAATATTAAAAAGGCAATACCTAATACAGGGAGATCGTACAGACACCCTAGAAAAGATCGGAAAAATTTTGCAATCTGCGCACGATTGACCCTTGTCGCGAGACTGACATCAATTTGTGAACACCTAAGACTTTCTTTCCATTATTGGGTAGCTTTGAGAAGAATAAGAGAGCAGCTAGGCTACTGTGTGAAGTTGAGAGATGTAGCCAGATTTAACTCGTTTCAGTTTCTAGAGAAGCCCTTAGCTCGAGTAGCTCAGGATCCGATTTGGAAATCGCTTCGAAGGAATATCGAACTTTTGAAAAGCGTGCACCAACGGTACGCGATTTTTCTTTGCGACTGTCGACTGCATTACTTCACATGTTTGCAGTGTTGTCAATTTGTAACATTTAGAGTATGCGCGGGTAGAGAACGTGTTATAGAAGCTTAACTTGTGTGGGTGTTTGCCAATACTCCACGCCTTCGGTGCGCGCACTACCAAATTCGCGGAGTTACTCCAAGTCAATCGAGAATGAAAATTGAGCGGTTAGAAGGGCTCGGGCCAATTGCCACGAACTTCGTCGCGCGAGAATCCGAGTGTTTCTCAAAGGCACTCTCCTTGATGCTGAAGAATTTAAAGTGAACATGATCATTAAATTATATGATCATTAAAAAACAGACGGCTCGAGAAACTACCTGAATCGTGTGCTGTAGAAGCCACTTGTTTGTAGTGTTGTGGTGTTTCTAACAACTGTGTAGATTCTTCTAAATCATCATTCTTCAGCTTCTAGCAGACAAGGCTATCTTGAATGAAAAATCTCGAAATTTTTCAGAAGCTGTTGTATGGTGCTAGTGCTGCGAAAGACGTAGGCGTCCAAGAATTTTGGAGAGCAGCATATCAGTTTGCTTGTACTCCTTACGGTGGGAATGGAGTTTGGGGGGGGGTACCCCATGTCATCTTAGGTTCTAAAACTAAGTGTAAACTTATAATTGAAGGGCTCATTTGAAGCGTATTTTTGATAAGAATCAGTGAGTATCCTACATCCAATACGCCCTGCTCACGCTCTGTCCAATTTTTGCCTCTGGTCAACCACCCTAAATCTGCTTCAGGCTTACACTAGGCAAGGATGTCCATTCCCCTGGTTCAGAAGCGTTTTCGTAAAACGTTGCAGGTTGAGAGGTGAAAGCACCTCAGGTATACTTCCATCTAGACCGGTACTCATCAATTATATTTCAAATGAGTCGATTACTCGTCATGAGCGCTATTGTTGTTATTTTGTCTTGGTGAGGTTGATGGATTGCCATAGCAGTTCGTATACCGAACATGGCCCTCATACATTAAATCCATTTGAAAGAAAAGGCGCGATTTATTTGACATACAATCAGACGGGGCTTGACCGATTGCTTTTCACAGTCATGGTGGGGAGTTCACTATTGCGCTTACCACGTTACCTCATATGACGGCAACGCGTGTTTCGAGTTTCGGCCGCGGCACGGGAGCGATCTCGCCGACCTTGCCCTACACCCGTCCATTTACTGACAAAAATCCAAAAATGATTTTCACGGCATACTTTTAGCAATGATCAAAAATGGAAGCCAGTCAGAGATATGAGAGTAAAATTCCATTTAATTACAATGAATGAGCAAAACCTAGCAAATCTACGTCAGATTTTTTCCTTGGTTGTTTCATTAGAAGCCCAAATCTCGCCATAAATAGAGCTTTTGCTACCCTCTTTTGTAATTTTTTATATGAAAATCATGGCAATGGAAGGGAAACGGAATGAAATTTAACTGAAATCTGATGAGGCTCAGGAAACCTCATCTAATCACAGGGCGATGTGGCTATGTTACTGCATTACTTATTGAATGAATATAGGCAATTTGGAAAGAACGTGTGCATTTGAGTAAAAATGGACGGCGAGATTCTGACGCGCATGAGCGTCAGCCTGTCATCGATGTGTTAAATGATCTTGTTCACCATCAAATCCAGTTTGTAATCTTGGTAATTGAATGAACGCAAGGCTCAGACGAAGTTTCATTTTCCTGAGTCGTGCTGTTACCTGTTATCATTGGATTGTTTGTTACTGCTAAACCGGATGAGCGAATGATTTGTTAAGTTGATAGATTGCTTTGAGTTTTGTCTTTTTATCATTCAACTGGCTTGTTTGGTACCATTCTGCTTGCAGTTATGTTTTGTTTTACTACGATCCAATAATATTTTTGCTTCAGTATTCACAGAGATTTGGCGGCCGCGACCGTGTGGTAATGTGTCGTTATAACCCGACCCACATGTTCGACATACTCGAAATCGACAAGCATCAAGAAATTTGCAAGGATCGCCTCCGTCTCGAAAAATATGGATGCTGAACGGTTAGGTTGAGGAGAAAGACTTGATTGAAACTTCAGCTCTCTTTAAGAAACTCATTCTTGTTACGTATGATTTCTATGACATGCTTATCACAATAGTCCACAACATGTGCTAAGCGATACGGCCCATTTTCGATTCCTGAGGCTCAGAATGGTGGCGGCTGCACTCAAAAAATTAAGATCTTGGTTTGTGTTGTCGCGATTGTAGCTACATTTGAGGTTACGTGTTGTTTGTATAACCACCGAGTAGCTCCGGTAGCCTTTCAGATTTCTGAGGCTCAGAATGGTGGCGGCTGCAGTCAAAAAATTAAGATCTCATTTTGAATTTCTTCGAGCGTACGATTTTCGAGCAAGGCAGATGGTAACCGGATGCGCTAGATCTAGCGAATGGGATGAATAAGGTAACGGCTTCCATCGATGTTCAACTTTCGACAGGACGGTTCTGGAAGATGCGATCGGGCTTCTTTGTGATGGAACATTTTTTTTTCGCGTTTGTGGGTTTCTGTCGAACACTGTGCCTTGACTCCTGTAGTTGACAAGCATACACCTGAACGGTCATTGTGAATCTCTGGAGCATCTCGGGGTGGAGGATCTCTTGAGGATTCTCTCAGTCCCTGAGCAAAGCCATTGCTGAGCACATTGGTATTCTGATATGGTTCTTGGAGGGACAGCCACTGGTGACGTGCGTATGGTTTGCAGGTTGAACCTAGCAACTGTCTTCAGTTACTACATATTGGAAAGGCATGGTGGGTAGTCTCGTTGTTCGCAGCAGTTGGACATCCAGAGCGAGATGTAGGAATTGCTCCTAAAGGAAGCGCTGATGTCAAGTGCATACCTTGGGTTGGGACATGATGATTTACTTGAATGCAGCGCGTGGGCTGTCGACAACTGATGTTGAGATGAGGCTTTTGAGGAAATTCATAAAAAACAGTGAGTCAAAGATGGCTCCAGTATGAAGTCGTTGTTGCTTTACACGTATATATGCGGTTTGTATAACCACCGAGTAGCTCCGGTAGCCTTTCACCAACCCCTACCATGGGAGCTCCTCCTTTCACTGATCCTCTGATCAATTCATAGAGAAGAATGAGTTTCAATTGAGATTTTTTTTCTCAACCTAACATTTTGAATTCGGGTTCGGTTTGTGTTGTCGTGACTGTAGCTACACTTGAAGTTACGTGTTGTCATAAGCGTAAGCTAATTTGTGGTTGTGTGTTGTCATCAGCGTAAGCTAATTTTGAAATTGTTTCTTGTTCAGAGCGTAAGCTTTTTTATGAACCGTTTTGTACATTCATGTTCTTGACACGGGATGAGCCCGTAAGAGCTCGTAATCGTACCGAAGCAAGCCCCGCAGCTGGGCGAGTCAAGCAGCGCAACTTACAAAAAAATTTCAAGAGAGGGAGCCGGGGTCTCGTAACTTCTTTCATATGAAACCTTAGTACTATTTTTGAATTTGATGTTTTTTGTGCCAATTAGTTTGCTAAGCAGGTTTTTATGAGCGACCTGACCAATCGATTTTACAAAAGCAAAATGTGGCTCATGATTTGAGAACTGCTAAAAACGTTCCGCCGGGTATCACCTGCCAATTAAACTGTACTGCGAGGTATTGATGAAAAAGTTAGATTTACAAGTCCAAACTAGTGGATTAATGAAGGCTTTGTCCTGGTACTTTCATAGTAACTCTTCACTGTTTTGTTGACAATCTTTAATTGTTCCTTGGAGAGGAGACATTAGGCACTTTGGAGAGCAATCCATAAACCTTAGGCCAGATATGGCCCTTAGGTGAGTTGACGTGATCAGAATATTGAACCGTTGGTAAAATTCTATTCAAGAACTATACACAAGAAACATCGGCATAGAGAGAAATTGAAGTTGGTAACGGTGTAAGAATATCACTCAGTGAAACCCTCACTGGAAACGGCCTTCTCGGATGAATCACTATGTGCTTCTGAGGGCGAGATCAGCGCTCTTTGAACAAGCACTGCAAGGCCAGGGTGAATAATTTACGTAACTTATTGAGAAGTTGGAGACGACAAACGAGTCCCTTTTCTTGAAGTATCGGTAGTAGGTCGGACAAATTCATGCGTGCTGTACAGGGAGTAGACGACCTGGGAATTATTAAAGTGCATTTCAAAGTAGGTACTTCCGAGGCTAGTGCAAATTCACTTCTTCGAAAACAAGGTGATTTTGTTTCGTACATATGGCTAGATTTAATTGGGTAATCGGAAAATAGTAAACATACACCAAATCCCGTGAGTTTGAGCGAGGACAAAACGCTACAAAAGCGTGGGACCTGGGAAAATCTGTGCCTTAGGCCTATGCCATAGTTTGCGAATCGAGCGAATCGCTGGTGCAACGTTCGATTCTCTGAGCGTTGCGTCAGCGAATCGAACGTTGCACCAGCGAATCAATAGTGACAGGACAATACGTTCAGAGGAGTTCCTTTGAACGTTGGGTTCCGCCACCATTGAGTCGCTGGTACATCGCTGGCCTCGCTGGTGCATCGTTCGATTCGCTGGTGCAAAGTTTGATTCGCTGGTGCAACGCTCGGATCCAGCGATTTGCTAGCAAATCGCCTGATTCGCAAAGTATGACATCGGCCTTAGTCGGCCGCGGCAATGCAATCTCTTATTGTGGAGTGTTATGCGCTGGCTAGGACAGGTAGACTTGAAGCAAAAGCAGGCTTTCAACTTTTTATGGAGACCTAGGTAAATCTATTAGGTTGTCCCGAAATGAATGCCGGTTTCAATGTCTCATATTTTACTTGATATTTTTCCGAGAAATTTCCATACGATTGCTGTACTATTGCATGTCGCTGGAAAGCCCATTTCATTTTCTTTCTTGCACGGCCATTGTATTTTGATTGGACTCGGGCCTTACTTTTTTTAAAGGTCTGAAGTGAAGGCGTCGAAGTAGTGGTTTGAGCTGGTTCATTTCTATGAGTTGAAATTTGGAGAGGGTGCTGTGCGGACAGCTCTGAATAGGATAGCTGTGCGGGGCTAAGGATGTTGCAGTGAAAACACACTGCTTCGGTGGCTCCGAAGCTTTCAAATTAGGGAAATCTAGATTCGAAGTGAGGGGAGGTTACGGACGACATTCTCCTCTTGACGGCGGCCTTCTGAAGACCCGACAGGAGAAGATTCCCGAACAAGTGTACGGCAGCCAACAGCATAACCTTGAGCAAGCATACTGAAATTTTCGGAGCGCCTGAAGGTACTTGGGAAGGTAAGAAAGCTGGACAAGTGGCTACCGCATGAAGCTGACTGGCAGCAGCAAAGTCACCTTGCAGGGATCTTGACACAGCTTTTTTTACTTAACAAAAATGTCCGACTCTGAAACGTTTCGTCATCCTCGACGGAAACAGACCCTTCGCTATAGAATAGAGCAATTTTCCATGTTGTCCATGTTGACGCTCAGCCACATGTCGCATAAAGGTCTTCGTAAGGGAGGGATAAATCAACCTATCCAGCTTTGCTTCTTATAGTGCATTCGCAGGATCTCACCCTCACCAAGCTCCTATTTCCTAGCAATCTCGACAGCTTCTTGAGGAGAAAAAGATCTGAAAACCGAGACATGATGGAAAAGACCTTGGCCGATATTTGAGCTTCTATTGATCCTGTCTCTCGAGTTCGTTAATTAAACCAGTACGCTTCCTGCTAAGAAAAATGATTAGTTTCCAACACGTTTTTGAATTAGTGAATATGTCGATTTTGAGCTTACATTAGATATGTTGCTTTGAAGACGGAGGTCAAAAACCCATTAGATATGTTGCTTTGAAGACGGCGGTCAAAAACCGGCATTCATTTCGGGACAACCTAATATAAGGTCAGGAATGTTACTCAGAAAGAAGGAGACGAAAACTGCTACGTGAACTTTCCAAACGTAGAAACTTCATTAAAACCTTAGGTATAGATAACTCAGATCAGAAAAATGACACCCATTCCGGCACCTTTTTTCTCCCACCACGGCAAAATTGTTGGATGTGAAGCACAACCTGCAAAACTCGTGCACCAACCGGGAGGGCATCAAAAGCTACAGCTTGCAGATTCGGAGACCAGTCGCTGCGGAGTGATTCCGGACAGGTTCGCTCGTCTGACATACTTCTTTGGTAACCTTGATGGTATTAAATTTCTTTTAGAAAGTTCAGGTAGTAGTTTTAGGATGGGTATTTCGTCCCGCACACTATAGCTTTACTTAGGTCTCTTTCAAAGCCTCGTGGATAGTGCTTAATTAGTTAGATGGAGTGTGTGACGAGGCTAAGGACTTTGACCCACTCTCAGCTCACTGAGCGTATGCAACAAGCCCCGAAGGTCTTCGAGCATATGTCCCTGACGACCCACAGGGCTTATTGCATACGGTCGCCGAGGGAGATATCCCTAAAGGTCTGCGGCACACTCCTCGTGCGCTCGCATGCTAAGGAAACTACATTGCAACCGGTTCATCTAATAAAAAGAATATGTCAGAACAGATTGTGAAAAAACATTCAAAAGTAGTCCATTTCTTTGGGTTATTCTAGCGTTCTCAAGCGAATTGCCGAGGATTACCCTAAGCAAACTTAGGCGAGTGATCCACCTCCATCCGGTCTCACATTTTGGTGAATGGAGAAAGTCGTCCCTGTTGTGCCAGACTTTGGCTCCTTCACACACTTCTGTTCCGCCATCAAACCGGTGTGTGGAAGAGTGAGGGGGGGGGGAGTACTAAAAAACAATACGACTGTTAAACCGTGGAGCTGACCAAATTCGTGAAACAACTGGGAAAAGTTTCCGCATCTCACTAAGGCAATACCAAATTCTCAGAAAACTTCTAATCCTGTGCTATCCAGAAATACGACACATTTCCCCAAATACGACCTTCTACTCAAAGTCTCACAATGCGATCCCTTCGCCCGACGTCGTCAGGAAAAACGCAGATCATCACGTATTGGAATCTGATTGCTATAGAAAAGGAATTCAAGAGTAAAAGCGATATCCTAAGAATCCCATTAAATTGCTGACTACTTTATAGCTGTGACAACAACGATATCCTCTTCATGGTGCTCGCGGTCTCAACCAGGGTCAAGCCAACAGTCGAGGGAAATTTGGAAATACGACCCCCCCCCTCTCCACCTCTCCCCTAGAGGCCGAAATCCACGAACCAACCCCCTTCAAAAGCCGAACTACTTGGGACCTGAGCCGATTTTTCGAAAGCTCCAGAACTTTCGCTTATTGATCGATACCTGAAATCTGATACGTGATAGATTATCGCTGTCGATCATACCTCTCTGCAGTAGGTAAACCCAGAACAAAATTACAAATTTAGATTAAGTGACGAGGAAAATTCACTATGAGCACGAGTTTTTGCACTTTCCGAAACCATAACTTGCCTCTTCATCACATCTGAAAAGATAACATGGCAGACACAACTAGAAGATTCTCTCTATCAAACCGTTACTAAAGCAGCTCTAAAGGTCCAGTTTGTAAAAAATGGCCACGTCGAGGATTTTTGCAGAATTAACGACGAAAATTCGTGATGAGTGCGAGATTTTTTCTACTTCCTGAAGCCATAACTCCGTCCAATCTCATCCCATCGCAAAGTTAATATGTAAGCATAAACCAGAAGAACTGCTCTACTCAACGCTCACAAGAACTTCTCCAAAGGTGCAGTATTTAAAAAATGGCCACGTCGAGGATTTTTGCCCAAGTACCGTTGAAAGGTTCTTTTTCGCTGCATGGGCACTATTTCTACGGCTATAGATCCTTTCAGGGGCGATTATATAATGAAGTAGGAGTAATTCGATCCTCGTGCTTTTCTCTTTCCAAGAAGTGTAAAATTGTTTAGCGTGTTTAGGTAACTTGCTTCTGAATTCGACGCCAAATGCTGCATATTTTGTTGAATTCACTGTAATTTCACACGAACCCTTTCAGAATTCGCTTTATTTTCCCTGAATTGAGATTCTTTCGCCAGAGAGCCGTAGTTGAAGCGCGCGCAACTAACTGGGCCCACTCTTGGATGCGCCGTGTGCTTCAGATCCCTTCAGATTCAAGGACTCAACTGAAAGATAAAATATCCCCTGGATAACGTGGGAATTTCAGATTTTTTAATTGTGTTGCTAAAACCTTGAAGTAATTAAGAATTGCTAAGCGGACTCTGAATCACGAAAATTTTATGTGGGCGGGATAAAATGGTTACTAGGAATCCTCTATCCTGGCATCGACTCAATCCTTGATATTTGTCCTCCGACGACGATGATCCTACTCCATCAATCCGGAGCGATCTCTTCCTCCCAGCGAACCAGAACGACCCCCCCCCCCTCCCCCTGTTGAGGTGTCGAGGATTCTTCAACGCACGCTTGACCCTGGTTTCAACTCACTGAACACTGCGTAGACTGTAAGTACCAAGTATGTACGTGTTGGAGCCGTCGGTGATGAATCCCCCTAGTCAAGAGTAATGGGATACGTCCCCGACATTCAGTACAGCGTCGGGGGTATATCCCCACCACCGTATGGAGCAAGTCACGAAGGTCGTTAGGGTTACATTCCCGAAGCCGTATGCAACAAGGCCCGAAGGATATATCTTACTTATTACATACTATATACTTACTTACTTACTGCAGTAGCGGTCAAAAGTGTTCGTCGAAACGATTTTTAGTGCATTATTTTTCTCGTTTGAGCAACACCCTCTAAAGATTGATAGACGATGTTCACTAGTGTTTTTATATCCTCAAGTCTTGAGAAATCAGGATATTTAAAACAAAAAAAGTTCGAGGCCACCATTGATTTTTTTCTGGCAAAAAAAGAAGCACGAAAAACCGTTTCGGATACTTTTGACTGCTACTGTATATATTTACTTACTTGGGCTTATGGCGTATGAATTAGGAGATATGTCCCCTTCCACTTTCGGTGCTTTTTGCATACGTCCTATCCCGGTGGACCTTTTGTCGGGGACATATCCCCGAAGACCTTTTAGGCTTTTTACATACGACCCCTTTTTTCGTGGTTGCTTATTATGCGCAATATGACTGTCATGTACACAGGCTTGTCATGCAGTGCATAGTTTGAGCTAGGTGGTTTCCAGATTGCGAAGGCTTGCTGTGACCATGTGAGCTGCGTCCAGTACCTCACCTCAGTACATTATTTCTGCCAGAACTTTGTATAATATTATATTTGATACTGTCAAATGTGCAGGAACCTCGCAAGGGTCATGCTTTTCCGTTGATCATGAGAGAACCTCTGCATATAACTTTTTTCATGGCACTGTCAAGATTATGTTGAACAAAAGTCATGAGACAATCGGATGCATGTTTCAAATTCTTTTACAAGTTTATTTAAATTCCCTCACGTTAAGCTATATAATCACCACCAATGACATTCATCCAATGAGCGGGCAAGTCGGCTATTCCCCTCTTTCAGTAAGAGGAAGACTGGAGTCAAAGAGGTTAGCCATAACATTTCGGGATCTCCAAAGTGGCCAACTTCTTCTCGGCCAGGAACTGCTTGAAGTGCCTAGAAAGGTGATAATCGGAAGAGGCGAGATCAGGGGATTAAGGAAGGTGGGGAGCGATATTTCAGCTAAGTTCCTGTGACCTAGACCAGGACCAACCGTCACGTTGGGCTAATTTCAAAAATTTTACGACCCCCTCCCCCTTCTAGAGGGCCTCGATGCGACCCCCCTCTGGGTTAACCCTTCACCCATCCTCCACCACCCTCGCCTACCATCGCTATCATGGGGGCGACTCTACAGTATTCCATTCTGACAATGAGACCAGTCGACACAGCCCAACCCCACCCACTTTCCCCTTCAAAATTGCCGTCAAGGGGGGGGGAGGGTATTATATTGAATGTAAAACGGCAAAATTTTCACACTCAACGCTCAACCCAAAATACTAGCCTACAACCTAACCCGTTATCCGTTCCATAAAAAATCATCCCTTCCCTTACTGTAACATTAACGCTACCTCGCGAAATACGATCCCCCTCTTTTCCCCCAAATACGACCCCCACCCCCTCGTTGGACTTTGTCCAACGGACGGTTGACCCTGACCTCGACTACGTGGTCTTGGCGACGTGAGGCTGCGCGTTATCATGCAGAAGATGGACGGAAACCGTTCTCGGTCGCTTTTCTTTGAATACACAAGTTAGTTCCTGGAGCTGAGTGCTGTTATAGTCGTGAGCGTCTGGCCTCGAGGGAGCAACTCGTGGTATAGCACCCTTCAAGTTCCAGAAGCAACACAGCAAACCTGTGTCTCAAGACTTTCTCACCAACCTGATATCATGAGAATACCGGAAATCCGATATATTCTGTCCAGGTGCCGTACCGTAACTAGTCTTGGTTTCCACTTTGATATAACTTTCGTTGAGGCTCAACTCGTAATAGATATTTTCCACAACTTTTTCTCCGAAAAGCACTATCACTTCATGCTTTCACAAAGGGGAATTTACTTTTTCAAGGAAAAGTCGGTGCTAAAGTGTTATCGCTATATAAGATGGCACTGATCTGCTTTTTATCCATATGTGCATGTCGGCTCATTTTTTCGCCGACTACTTTGTGGAAGCGATTGCCCTCTGGTCACAATCACAGCGAGCGTCGCTCCCTAATGAGTAGTTTCAAGTGCTCCGATGGGAAGAAGGGCACTCAAAAGTATGCTTTCTGCGTCCCCTAGATCATATTTTTCTTGAGTCGACCAGATGAAATGGCGGATTTGAATTTCGGTAAAGATCGAGTGGAAGATGACCAAATTCAATTCAAGAAGGGGCAGAAAAACATGAAACCGACTTCCCTCTTTTTCTTTGAAAGCAAATCCCAGATAGAAGTTATGTGAACGATTCTCTTTGGTCTGTAGGATAGAACCCTAGAAGACAACCACAGATGTGAGCTTCCCGTGCATGGAAGTTGTCAGACAAGGGTTACTTGTTCTTTGCAAAATCAGCTGCAGCAGCTGCAATGTTCACCGTCTGCAGCAGGCCGTTGTCTGGCGTCCTCTCATTTGCAGTGTTCCCTTGCCTCACACTCTCCCCCACTCTTTCACTTCCTTAGAGCAGTCGCACTAAGAGGGGCGAGCAAGCCCTTACCAAGCGCTTTCGACCGTTTCTTTTCCTTTTTTTGTTTCCTGTCTGTCCATTCCGTACTAATACTTTTATGTTTGTGTGCATATACCAGTTTGGTCCTGGGCCATATCTTCAAACATCTAGGGTGGGTGTCGTTGCACCATCCCTACCGTTGTGTAGAACAAGGGAGTATCTAGCGTAGCGACATCGCTCAAAGGCAAGAATCAGGATTTAAACTGATGGGGTGATTCCACTCAAATGTTAAAGTTGGGGTGGGAGGTAGACTGCACGGGAATTTTGCTCTATGCTGTGGAGAAGTTGAAAAGAAAGGCAGGGAGATGATGGATTATGTGTACGAGCAGAGTGGCAAAGAAATCCGAAAAGAGAGAGCATAACAAATTAACGTGGCGACGCAGACAAGATATCAATCTGTGGGCGGGCCATGTTAAAGGAATCTTGCGCGGAAAAATCATGATTCTATTTCAGCCATGAATCACTGGCTTGAGACCCATTATCCACGATAATAGTGAAAGGAACTGAAGTAATGCTTTTGTTTTGATTAGAAATTCGAAAACTCGAAAAGGCTGTACGCGTTCGAATTGCCCACGGACGTCTTTCACGAATGCTGGCTGCGACGGGGATGCTCAAAACTGGTTTTGGGGCTGATTCACTAGAAGCTCTTTGTGCGCTCTCGCTTCACCTGCATTCACATCTTACACTTCTACTCCATCCTATTCCATCGATCGAATTTGTCTCCAATATCCGAAATCGCGCGCTTTGACCCGATTCTCTCATTGCGTCGCCTGGTACGTAGCCGCCAAACGCCGCCTTCTTCCATGCCTCGCCTGCGCCGCGCCTGGTGCTTCGATGGTCCATAAACGTGTAGTTCTTGTACGTTTGTTCTCTTCAGAAACCGAATCTTTCATGCGTTGAAACTTTGTGTGCTATTTCCAGTGATCACAACTGACAATTTCATGTTAGAAAAGAGTGCAAGAATTCCTTCAAGTTTGGTGGAGTCTGTTAGAAGTCCACGGCGCCTTGGGTCCTAGTAACGCATTTCGATGCAGAAAGGTGGCGCTACCTTTGCACTTGCGTATCCAGCACCTCCCATGGTAAGGGCTTCTTAAGTGGGTCTGAGCCCGAACTTTGCCTTTAACGCAATAACGTGGGCGCTGGTCTGCAGGCTGCAGAAATCCCCATATATGAGGAAGGAAAAGGTATGGGTTGGTGATCTAATCTGCTTGTGAACAATTGGTGCTAGGTGAGTACAACTTTTTCTGAACCCTTATAATAAAAGGAAATGTTTGTTCCAGTTCCAACAACTTTTGTATGCCGTGAAAACCCGTATTAATGAAAAACACTATCAATGATATCACTAAAAATCGAAAAAAAAAACTAGCTTCTAGATATCCTATCAATTGGTAACTACATAGCAAAATGAGCAGCCAAAACACATGTTCAAACTTCCTCCCAACAGCATGAAAGCTCCTGCCTGTATTATTTTCGAGAAGACAAATATATGGCCAAATGAATAGAGTGACCTTTTTCCACACTTACCTGTAACATTATTGCCTAGTTGAGGCCCCTCGTGCGAGGTTGCTCCCTTTTGGTATACGCCACATAGCTCGCTTCTCTTCATATACGTAGCAACCTATGAATTTGGCGTTTGACAAACACAATGTTTACGATCACCTGTAATGTCCGCATCGATGTTTTATTCTTCACCACAACATGTAACTATTTGACTGATTCCAGTGAAATGGCTTAGCTACCCCCCCCCCCCACTGCCTCCGTCTGGGCCAAACCACAGGGTCGGTATAGATTGTTCTCAAAGTGTCTTATGGGCAGCGAATTTGAGAAAATGTTTATCCTAGAGATGTTTTGTCGGATGCGCGTCTTGGCTTGCGAGTGATTGTGGTTTGTCAACACAATGGCCGAATCATCTAAGTCAGCATCACACGCAACGCTTGCTCATTAATGGCTTTCTGCTGTTCTTCTTTTATATTCCCCAGTACGTAGAATTCAATAAAATTTTTCGAGTCGCTAAAAATCAGGAGAACGGTAACCGAACACTGTGGTTAGTGGATTCAGTAATTTTAGTCTAACTACTCCATTGATAATAAACCCCTGCCCTCGTCTGCAGATCCCCATACGAAAAAAGACACAGGAATGCTGGGTCGTGGACAAAGTCTTTACCCCAGGCAGAGTCTAACCCGCACAATTCACTTTCTGGAAAGTGCAAATTTCGAGAAAAAATACCGTTTTGCCCATAACCCGAATACTGTTTCGTCCGTGACCCAGGTTACCTCTTGGGATAACTCCTCTTTTCGCTGGTGACTCTGCTAAAGAAGCTGAGAGAACATGTAATATGACAAGACAAAGCTGTTTCCCATTGATGAATGATTGTTAATAAGCCATACAATTGAAAACTGAGTGACGGCGCAATGGTGCCGCGGTAGAGCAACTTGTAGAGCACTTGTCCGGTAAGCGAGAGGTGGGGGTTCGAGTCCCGAAGATTTGGAATTTTGTTCATAACCTATCTTTATGATCTTCTGAGTCTTCTTCATCATTCATTGTTTGGCTGGCATTTTGTTCTATGCGCACTGAATTGATCCTTCGTCCAACGTTGTCCCCACTTTTCAAATCACGTACTATCAGTTTGTCGCTCTTTACCTCATGTAATTGTTTTTCGTTCTGTTTATTGTTTACTTAAAGGAATCTTCCACGGACCATGAACCAGTGGGCGGGACCGGAAGTTTTTGTGACGAAATGCATGGTAGGTACGGATCCACGTGTCGAACGCACGAACGTGATTCACTTCAAACCTTCCCATGAACGTGGATCCGTACCTACCATGCATTTTGTCGCAAAACCACTTCCGGTCTCGCCCACTGGTCCATGGTCCGTGGAAGATTCCTTTAAATTCGAACTTACACGTTATTCTTCATTGAAGTCATGTGAATGTCTTGTTTACAACATCATGGCCAATTATGTATTTATTATTTTTGATTGGAGGAGTCATGCATTTCTCAATAGTTTGCCTCTCACATCAGCTGTTCAGTGCAGATTCACAGAATTTCCTCGGAGGACCACATGGGCTTTTCTATGATCACGAACGTGCAGTTTCTCAGATAATCGCTGCTCTTCAAAGCAATACAGTTTCGCTACTGTTATTTAGCTGTTTTTCAAAAGTTGTTAAATGTTCCCACAACTTCTGGGGCAGTTACAACGTTTCAAGGGAAGAATATTATATTTTATCCTGTTTCATAACCCATTTCAGCGGAAAATATGGGTAAGTAAGAATTTGCTTCTAAAAACATGGGTAAGTAAACACTACTTATACTAAAATTAGGTTGAACTTATGACAAAATTGTGAATTAATTCTTCTATCACTTTTGTAATATAAGTACTATACTCAAAATCTGTTTGAACGCTTACAAAAAATCAAGAAATATTTAATTAAAGCTTAATAACTTTTTTGTGGGAGAAATCAGTTTCGACTGAACTCTTTGTCGTCTCTTCCCTTACTGATGAGCACAGAGAGGAGACTCTACTTGTTTAGTCTCCGTCTAAGGGTCACGCGAAACGGAGACTGAACAACTTTTTGCTCACCCCCCTTAAATAAATTTAAACAAACCTAAACAATAATATCAAACTTTGGTTCAAACATCATTATCAAAATAACAATAAAACGCATTAGTTTGATTAAACTCGCTTCTATATTGAACACAATAATTTTATTTCATTCATTATGTCAGAATTTAATGTTTTTACTTCTAGCCTGGTCCAAATTTCAGCACATTGAAATAGCTGAAAACCATATTCAGGAAATTAGCACGGGTTTCGCTTTGGCTGTCATTGTCACTATAAATACGCTATGTAGTGTTACGCAACAGTTACTGAGGTAAACACGTCCCTTGCTACGCTGTAGCGGAACTAGAAACTTTCCCAACTTTCGCAAATAGCCGTTTAAGTTCTTACCATCAAGTGGCTCCGTTCTTGTTTCCAAGATTATAGATCTATGCTTTGAGGAACGAACAGCGAACACGTGCTACCAAGAGGGCCCGCCTTCCTCCTCCCGGTGGGGGTGGGGCTAAGAGGGGTTTCTTCCACGGAAGTTGCTCCTCACTGGATCACCATTGCACACCATTTCCACTAGTTTCTGAGCGAAGTTTTCCTTTTAGCAAGCTTTACGAAGTATTTTTTTTCGGTTTTTTGTGCTTCCGTTCCTTGTTCCCTTACTACCATGAAAGCAGTGTTAAGTTATGCTGTGTTCATATGTTTAAAAAAATGTTTGTGTTTAAAAATTATTCCTGATTGCTGAAGTGATATCATTCCTGTGGTGTTTTTAGCTCACTCTGCCTTGTTCTGAATTTTTGCTTTCCAATTTTTAATTTTAGCACAGCCATCATTCTTTCAAAATCTGAAGCCTTCCTTACTGAATCATTTTGCCTGCCTTGAAATCGTTATGAACAGGAATCGCCTTTTCATATAAGACTTCACCTTTCACCTTTGCCTACTTTTGGTTTTCATCTATAACGACTTCTTCTTCAGGCATGAGCCTCTCCGTTCGAGCTTGTTTCAGCTCTTGCTCTGCGCTTCGAGCCCGAACGTGCTTGAAGCGGCAAAATGAAAACCACTTCAGTAACATTTCAGACGCTCTTGTGGATTCGAGCTCTCTGTCTAATTCCTAAGCATGTGGTGTTTGCTGGCGGCGTTACTTCTCTTGCCAGTTCAAGCTCTGGCATGTCCAACACGATGTTCATGCTCTACAAATGCTGTAATCTGCACTGGATTGAATCTGACGAAAATTCCAGTTGATATACCAATCAATACTCATCGATTGTACGTTCATTAGTGTTTTGTCTGCTTATACTTTTACTATAATTACTACAAGAGCAAAAAAGAGTAACTAGTAGTAAACCTGTGCCAGCAAAATCTAGTGCCAAAATAGCCGAACAAAATTGTGAGGCCCACTTGCTAACAATTAATTTTTGCCTCAGTGGAAAGGGTAAGGCTATTAAATGATGTTATTGACATAAAGTCCTCCTAACGTCCATTTGGAAGTATTAGCGTTCAAAAAGGTATGTAGATTGAGTTCTATGGGGGTATGAGGTCATTAATTTCGGCCCAAAGTAATGTACGAAGGGGTCAAGTGATTCCATTGTACTACACAATCTCGTAATCCGAAGATTAGCATGCATTGACACAGGTTGAGAGACCGTCTACACTATTCATAATTGCCTTCAATTACTAGATAAAAATGTACAAATACAGTGTTTAGGGATTTGCAAGAGAATCGAATTACCGTGATCCGACGTGATGATTTGCGAAATTTGAAACATTTAAGAATACTGTACGTTTGTAGTTTCTGAGGATATTTGGAAAGTGTGTTTTTACCATTTCATGGGTTTCAGCCAACTGATGGACAATCACATCCATTCTATTGAAGAGGGCTCGTTTGACGATCTCAAAGCACTGGAAAGATTGTGAGTTTACTACGAGTTAAAATTGAATTGACTGAGTAATCAACGTTTGTAACAAAGTGTAATCGTTAAGGAGACTTAATCGAAATCGGTTACGTCTGCTTCCAGACAAACTCTTCGCTGAAAACAAGAAACTTCATCGCTTGTGAGCTTTTTATTATATTTTTTAATACAGTACCGGTCAAATGTTCGCCGAAAACGGTTTTTCGTGCTTCTAATTTTTGCCAGAAAAAAATCAATAGTGACCTCGAAAATTGTTCCTTCTGAATATCCGTTTTCTTTAACTTGACTTGAGGATATAAAAACACTAGAAAACATGGTACATCAATCTTTGGAGGACGTTGTTCAAGCGAGAAAAAATAATGCACTGAAAATTCATTCCGGCGAACAGTTTTGACCGCTACTGTATATAAATTTAGCAATTTTACGTTCGATGCTTTTTCGTGTTGATTTTGATGGATTTATTTGGAGTCGTGTTCGAAATAATTCGTGTACTATAGTACTGTAATAATGCGTTTTCACGGTTTGACTTGAGATGTACACGGGTTGCGTTTGAGGTGGCTGGGCTATGTTGACATTGTGTACAGGCGGCGTCATTAATGCTTAATTTATGCAAGCACGGTTTACGCTGCGCAACGTCTGTCCCATATTTGTGTACATGTAATCGTATTGTGGTCTTCGGATCTTAAGCTGTATCGTAGAAGTAATTCTTTGGGTCGGGAGCAGGGTCGGTCCTATCGTTGGGACTTCTTGCGAAATTCTGACGACCCCCCTCTCTCACTACACATTTCGTACGACCCCTTCTTCACATTAATTTTCCCCTCAGAAATCACCGTCGAGCGGGGAGGGGAGGGGGTATATAACCATAGAACCGCAGAAATTTCCTCTCTTTCCCTTTACTTTTTCCTCTCTACATTACCTGTTTTCACCTATATTTCCACTACCAAGTTTTCCAGGAAGGTATATACGCAAGCTGTAACGGCAAATTTTCTTCCGCGCGCTCTCACCTCATCACGTGTAATTTTGTGCTACCGAAACAACTACGACCCCCCACCACAAACTTCGACAAAATATGACCCCCCCCCCAGTTGGCACTTGTCCCAAGGTAGGGTTGACCCTGGTCGGAGGGGGGCCTCTCTAATCTGCAGAATCCGGAAAAAGTGAATGGCAGCCATCTGGATTCATTCGTTTCAACTTATATCTCTGGTTTCTGGGATTTATCGTCATTTCCTTAATTAAGGTAGAGTTTGGGGTAAAAAGATAGGGAAATCCCTCTCAAGTTGAGGCAATTTTATGATTTTCAGAAAAAAATGGTTGCTGTCTCCTAACGATGCTCTCTTTCTCCAAAACTCTTCTTCTTCCTCTTCTCTCTTTCTTTATTTTTTCACTTTCTGATTTGGCCACCGCTGCTGCTTCAACTGATGAACTACCTTCATTTCAGGTTTTTGTCGAATAAATGGCATTGAACTTATTCTAGGCAGGGTTTGACAGCCTGTTAATCTCGTATAACGGCCAAAGTGACCTGCTGTCTTTGATAAATAAACAGCGCTGAGCCCGATCGTATGCTCTTCGCAATTATCACACATCTATTAGGCTCAGATTTTCTATGCACCAAGACTCTGAGCAGCCTTTCCAGCTGTCCCCTTACCCAATGGTCAATCATATTTACGCCTTATTAACATATTAGATTCATAAGTGCCTTATTCGAAGCTGAAAAGTGTTTGGGAGAAGTGCAAGAGTTTTAAACGAGTGAGAGTGAAGTTAGGTTGTTATAAGTTCTCATTACCCCATTGGCCGGATGAGAATGTTGAAAGGGGTCAGTTGGTGGTCGACGAGCAGTCGTAAATTCACCGGTGTTTGTAGTAGACGACGGCGCTGAGAGGGAAAATATACTGTGTCATTAATCATGCTAGAAACAACCATTCGCTATGCTCATTATGAAGAACCTTAGAGTTTTCTCAATGGGCTAATCGAATCCTTCCTAATATTTATTTATTTGTTCATTTACACATAGGTGCACCAACAAAACAACAGTGATTTTATTAAGTAAACAACATTCAAAATCAAATGAATGTGGTGGATATCAACCTTCCTACTTCCTACTTACTACTTACATCTTATATCTACTTTAACCTGCCGTTCTTCTTTCTTAGGCCTTACTATTTATAGCTACATATCAAAAAGCGCTTTGCCTGTCGTCTGTCTGTCCTCGTTCTGTCGGGTGCTGTCACGAAACTCCCCACTTCCTAGTAATCGATATGTATGGATATATTACATCATTAGACAACACTACCATTTTTGCTACTGGTAATCATTTATAAGTTACGGGTCTAATTCGGCTCATTGTTAACAAATATGATTAATAAATAAAATAATATGAATAAATAAATTATGATGTAAGAATAATAAAATAATAATAATAATAATATAATAATAATAATAATAATAATAATAATATATTATTAATAATATATTAAAAAATAATAATAATAATAATAATAATAATAACAAATAATGATAATAATAGTAATAATAATAATAATAATAATAATAATAATATTATATATTATTGCGGGGAGTTTTAGACACTTTGGTAGATTTTTGGATCGGTTTTAATGTTCTATTTTAACTGGGATGGAGCCATCAGGCTCATTCAAGGTCACAAATTAGGATCAAAAATTTTCGCTAGTCTTGCTAAGCTGGATTCCTGCGTCCGTCACTCATCCGAGACCTCATCAACCCCTTCGATCATAACTTCCTTTTCTCAGCTCCTATAAACCTGTTCTATAAAACTACCCATTCGTCATTTAGTTGTTGTTACACCTAGAAGAACGATGCCGACGCCACTAAACCTCCACTTTTTCATCACCGTGTTACTCTGGCCCCTTTTTTTCTAAATACCAATTCAATATCAAAAAGAAATATATGATCATCGTCCAATGCTACTAGTCTAGCAGACAGGAATAGCCGAGTGGTTAAGAGTAGACTCATTTCTGCACCTCTGAAAACCGCGAGTTCGATCCCTGCCGAGGTTGACCATGCCCAGCCATAATTGCAGAAATGGTTCTAGTACCAGCGTCAGGCCCACGTTGACAGGCCGGCTGATGAAGACTCCCGTCACAACAAATATGTCTAAAACAAAGTCAGAAAAGGAATCAAAGACCCCCGTCAGAACAAATACCCTCTCCTTCAAAAAGCCAGAAAGTGTCGGGTGCAGACCAAACACCACACTGACGACGGCCTCAAAGTAAATCTGATCAGTAGTGGTTCATAGTGATAGCTGATTTTTAGTAAATGATAGTTGTAAATAGTGTCAATTGTTCAAATACAACTGTAACAATTAATCATTTTATTGTCAAAAAAACATTTGCATTTTCTGGGGGCCGTCGTCACTTGTGGTGTATGGTCTGCACGCTACACTTTCTGGCTTTTTGAAGGGGAGGATATGTCTAAAGTCGAAAAAGGAATCAGTGTTATAGCTCCAGTTTGAATCTTTCTCAGAAAATCTTTAGCAATTCAGCCGTTTATTTTTCTGGCAAACGGAACTCCAATCGGTTTTTGTACATATAGAGAAAGGTTCGGTAACTAGTCAGCGTTTATATAAGAGCTTTGGGAGCGCTTCGACCGGCTCAACCGAAGAGAGCGAAGTTTCAAACTAACCGAATTGGTCTATTCAACAAATTTTTCGCAACTTCCTTCCCTTGTTACTGCGGAAAATGAGAGATCAACTTTCTTCTCTCCTGGGCTACTTGACTTTTAACTCTCACTCTCACATTTTGAGCTAAATTGTTAAAAAAAACATCCACCTCCTTCTGTGCAGAATCTTTCCAGTCTCATAACTGGTTCTCTGATCGAGGTAAAGTAGCGATTCAACCCATTGCGGACCGCGACGCTACCACACAGAAATATTGTTGCCTCTGGTTTATTATCATTTTATGCCTCTCATTTATTATCATTTTATTGAAGTACCACACTCATGAGTGAGCTTTTCTGACAAGGCATTCTTTTATGTTCAGTAGTGAAAGTTTCGCTAAGTTATTGATCACTGATAAAATACCCAAAAACCCTGGAAGGTGCATTGTAGCGGCGGTCCGCAGAGGGCTCAATTCTTTTCAAATATAAACCCCCGGAGCTGACGTGCCCTCACCGCAGCCTCCTTCGGCCAGCGAATTTGGCTATTAAAACGGCCCGAACAGCCGATCACAATCCGATCGACAAGTGACGGACCGATGAGCTGCAATGCCATCCTCTCTAGCGCGAACAATATAACAATGACCGATTGACCAAGATAGATGGCCCTTCGCCTAATCCAAAACAACCACTCCGAGCTCTTGAAAAAACATTGAAGAAATATTTCAAAATCGTTAACATTCGAAGCAAAGGAGTCAGGACAGACGTTTTCCTGCAACTAGTTCATCTTGAAATTTGTTCGTGGGCTCATTCGGCGATCGCTTTTTGAAGGTTTTTTGGGTATATACTGAAGAACTCATGCACACTTACAGTACACGTAGTGGATCGCTTTCAAATGGGAGCCAATTGAGCAGGACTGTTAGGGAGTCATGTCAACATGATTTTCGTTCTTCGGCCACTTTTAGCCTAATTGGATCCATTATGAAAAGAGCGTTCAAGTGTGAAGCAAACATCGGATCTTATTCCGCACTACATATATGAACATGTGAATAAAACATCGCTTATACCACAGTATGCTTTTCTAGGCATTGGTAGACATGCAACATCCAGTGGAATAACGTACGGGGGGGGGGGGGAAGGAGTCACTTCACCCATAGCGCACATCATCACATTTTTCTTCACACAGGATACCGTTGTTGGCGAATATTATACGGCAGAATATTCCTTAAGTGAACGTCCCCCCCCCACCCCCACTCCCCACAAAAAAAGCGAATGCAGGCCCTCCTTCACTGCCTAAAGCATCTTCGGAATATATCTGCCGTCAATGTCTAGCTGAGCGAGGCTTACCGCAATTGCTCCGGCCTGGAGCTAATACATAATTTCTTCAATCGGTTAAGTGGTGAATAGCTTCTAAGAGGCACTAGCTGTTACTATGCAAGGCCCAGCGTTTCAGGGATGTCGTAGTGGTCTATGGTACGTCGACGACCACGTTGGGCTCGTACCGTGAACCATGTTTCGGTGGGAAAATCTTCTGACGTCATCGGTGTAGGAGGCTGATATGTAACTTTTTTGATAAACTAGAATGTGCTCTTTAATAATGAGTTGGGCTAATTTGGTTCGGTTTCGCAGTGTGTAATTAATTCTGTTTTTCTGTTTTGAAGGAGGGAAGTGTCTCTTCATTTTGCCCCCCCCCCACAGTTGAGTGCAAATAAAGGATCCCCTCCCTCCTTCAAATTTTGGATAACTCTTGCGTCCCATAGGTCGTGAGCACGCTTCCATTTGCGGGAGGACGCGCTCTTTTGAACGAATCTGATCTCTTTTTTTTGCTCAATAACGGTTTCTTGAGAAGCTTTTTAGGGGCCACTGCAAAATAGGGGACCATCGTGTGGAATTAAGCATAAGAGGAACCACGAACTTTGGGAAACGGAAATTGCTCACGCCCCGGGAACTGCGCCTCTCCCTCCCGAGGCTTTGTCCTGTTTTTCAGAAAAAGGTGATGTTTCACGTGCAGTTTTTTGCGTGCGGGGTTTTAAAAACGCAATCCAGGCAGAGATCGTGCGAGCGCTTCCTTCCGGTCTGTAGTATAGGGCCCTAGGAAACAATCACAAATGTAGCGTTCCCGTGTACGAAAACCAATCGAGAAAAGCGCTTGGGCCCTGCAGAGTAAGCTGCTGAAGCGGCGGATTTTTTTCCTTATCAGGCTGTTGTCTGGCACTTTCTCATCTAAAGCGCTCTCTCGCCCCTACTCTCCTCTCCGCGCTTAGTCTCTTATTCCCTTAGCACAGCCGACTAGGAAGGTGAGTGAGCCTTCAACTTAAGCGTTTCCGATGAAATCTTTTCCTTTTTTCTTTACTGCTGGCCCATTTTGCACCAATACAATCTTATACGTGTGTAAGAGCCACACCAATGTGATCCTGGGCATGTCTTTAAGTGCATTGCCCCCGCATCTTGCGATAGCTCCGTTTTTGCTTAAGAAGTAAAACCTTCTGGCAAAAAAAGGCCGAGTTAGGCAAATTCGATTATTTAAACGCTAACCAACTTTGCCAAAATATTATCATTGCCCGGAATTACCTACGAGATTTTAGGGAAGCTCCAATGAATTGGAATTGAAGACGTATCTACGCCGTTTTTCTGTTTTTCTAGCCGGCGGAGCCTTTCATGTGATGAACGATCCGTCTTTGTGACACTTGGTTGCCAACACTTGATCGGTCATTGAGATCGACCAGTTGCTGGCGAGCTGATGCCAACATCACCACTTCTCACTGTTTCGGTGTTATTATCATCCATAAAACGCAGCTAATTTATCGGGGGATACGCGCATACATTGGTCCAACTGTCCAAGGAATTCCTCATAAACATATTCGTCTGAATATGAACATGAAAAATAACATGAAACAGCTTGCGCTGGATTGCAAAGGCCCGTTGCATAAGAAGGAGTGGGGTGGGGATGAGAAAAACAAACCAGCCCTTTTGCCGTTTCTGCTGGGGCAGTATGCTGAATCGTGGAAAGGGGACAGTGTCCCCGAGTTCGACGGACTACTTGAACTCGGTCGATACGGTAGGAGAGTGCTGACGAAGTGATGCAGCTAGGTCCAGCAGCTCCGCCAAAAGGGCTGGTTTGCTTACCCCAGGATTAAGCCCTGGAGAGAGGACGGACCTATGATGGACCTCCTCTCTTTAACACATTGCGGACCGCCGTTGTATGAGAACCTTCGTGTATTTTTTATGTTTTTCAAAAAAGGATCATCATAACAACTTATCATGGATGACAAGTATGATTTCCCGGCTCTGGAAACGACTGCAACAGTTTAAGAGCATTAAAAAAAGGTTAAATAAATCAGATAAAACCCGGCCGTTTCGTGCGAAATCGTGCGCCACATGGTGGCGCACGCGGTACGCAATGTGTTAAGGCCTAGGCCTGAGGTAATCATCAAATTGAGGCGGTTTTGAAAATCGAGTCCGTCGACCGCGGGGACCCTATCCATTCCCCAACATTGAGCATACGGCCCCAGCAGAAAAGCTAAAGGGGCTGGTTTGCTCACTTCGGTGGGGACGACTGCTTGAACCTATTCCACACAGGGTCAACCAAGAACAATGGCCGAGTAAAGTCGTCACCTGCTACCCCTCTTGAAGTGTTTGATGGTATCTATCGCTGAACCTTACTCAACCTTACGTAATTCACCCTTCTCCCCACAACATAAAGAATGCTTCAACGCGCGGGTAAGAGGATGGGGGGGGGGTAAATGTGAAGTTCCGCTAGAGGTTCTCAGTTTTACTCCAACATTTTTTCTTGCTAGAATTTTTTGAAATTCTCGAGCAATTTCCTCTCCTATCTTCTTCAAAAACATGACCACATTCCGCCCACTACAACATCCCCAACCCCCCCCCCCTCGCTCGTCCTACGGGGCCAGGTGGACGTTGGCTATCATTCGATACTATTCGGAAATTCGGGATTCGGAATCTGAAGGTGGATTCTCTCGTTTCATGGAATCAAAATTATTTCATTTAACTCCACTTCTGAAAAAGGATTGTTGGTACAAATCAGAGAGAGCGTTCTTAGCAGTAACAACCTCGTTGGGCGTTTTCAAGCTCCTATAGAAATTTAATGCTCCATTTGTATTTGACACGATACACGGCTTAGGGCTATGAAGCACGGCAGCCAAATGTCAGTATTTACATGGTGTGGTACGTGGTACCCTAGAGAACTGGATCGTATGGCGTCAAAGCAAAACAGTACTATAGAAAGCATACAAATATCGAGTTTCAGTAGAAAAAGGTAATTTAAAAATCTGAGAGGAAGCTGCTGAACACCAGTGAGTTAAGCGAGACCCTTTAATGGTGCTCTGGTCGAAATTTGTCAAGCACTTCTGAGACATACCTATTGCCATCTCCCATACAAACATATGCTTGGTTTCCAGGCTTGAAAATACTGAGGTACTCTAATATTCGAACTCTTGGCCTTGTAGAAGCGAGAGCACCTCAAGCGCAGTTTGCCCCACATATCAATGCTGAGCCCGATCGTGCCGTGCGTTGGACAAATTCCAACGAGGGGTGGGGGGGGGTCGTATTTGGGGTGGGAAAGGGGGTGGGGTCGTATTGCGTGAGGTAGCGTTAATGTTACAGTAAGGGACGATGCAGTCGGTTGGCGCACTAAAATTTTGCCGTTTCACGGTGTGTATAAGCCTCCTTCCCACCCCAGCCCGACGGTAATTTTGGAGGAAAAAGAAGGAAAAAAGTGGGCGGAGTTTGGGTTGTGTCGACTGGTCTCAGTATCGAGTACTATGGAATGAGCCCCATGATGGCGATGACAGGCGAGTGTGGTGAAGGGTTGACCCTGGGGGGTCGTATCGAGACCCTCCAGAAGGCGGGGGGTCGCAAAATTTTCGAAATCGGTCCAACACGACGGTTGACCTTGGTCCGACTTGTACAAGGGAACCTCTGCTTCGTTCAATATTAGGAGTTAGCGAATACAGATATGGGATCAGAGTTTGGAGCGGCACCAGATGCTAAACTACAGCTCGTTCTATATGGCATCTTTGACTTACCATCCTTTGTTAGTATGGACGTGACAGAACTTATAATGGAACGAATAAGGAAGGAATTGGACCGAAATAAAGTCGTCTTTTCGAGAGATGACATAATGAAATATTTTTTCTGGTATCTGTTTCCCATTGAGAAAAGCGCCGCTTCACTTCATTAGGCTCGACCCGCGATTGAAATAGTTTTAAAAATTTCCCACACACAGTAACCTTGCTTGAAGAACATACGTATATTTTATTTTTCTCTATAATTTGTTTATTTTACTTTATTAGGTCGTCCGATGACCAGTGTCGTTTTTTGTGCTCGAATGAAAATTTCTCTTCATTATCTCAAGTGTTCACGTAATTTTGTATATCATTTGAAAGAGATGTGTCCGCTATATAAAACATTGTACATATATTTTGTACATCCATCATGAGCTGACTGCATTGCAGGCTATCAAGGTGGGACTTCCAGTAGATAGAATTTATCCAAACTGGCACCTATTCAGACTATGTGTTTCCAAAGGATCAATCAGTGATTCGCCATGTACTTATGTTAGTGACGGCCTATGTTTAAACTCCCATCACTGAAGTGTCCAAAAAGTTGTCCTTCCTTTTCTTTTGAGATTTATTATTCAGCCACTCGATATTCGCCCGCTATCTCTTAGGATCTAGACCTGAGTCTTTTACTATTTTACCTCCTGTTTAGAACTATTCACTGTTTTTTTTTCTCTCGTATTAAATTCATTTCACTGAAACAAGCAGTTTACATATCCACTTATCCTGTCCTCATCATGTGATATCGGAAGCGCTCCGAATAAACAAAAACAAAGAATTGCCGGCTGTAGCCACATGTGCGCTGTGCGTCCATGGCTGCATGGTTTTGAAAGGGTTTAGAATTATTCACGGAAACTTGTTTCATACTTCCCCCACACAGATATGTCAATTGTGATCACTAATGACAACGTTAAGTTTCAAGCAGAAAGATTCAGCTCCCGAAGAGAAAAAAAATATGAAAACTCACTCCGGGGACGGTTGCAGGTAGGTGGGGTGGAGAGAAGGGGACGCATAGAAAGAAGTGTGCCCTGGGACGGCCACGTATCAGGCATTGAAAAATACAGATGGGGAATAGTGCCAAAATCATTGAGATAATAGGGCGCAGTAGAAAAAAAATGAATCTACTCCAGGAGTATGAACGCGTAACAGTCCTCTCGCTTTTTCAAATTGTTTTTTTTTGTTCTTTTCGTTCCTATCGTGAATGATGGGCCATAAACCAGCGAGTGGGATAGAAACTTTGCTCGTGGACGACCCATTCAAGGAGGCCATTCAAGCGCTTACTCACGGTACAAATCCTGGATTGCCTTCTCTCAATCGTGTGTTGCGCAACCAGCAGACGAGCGCGACCAAAGTGGCCCTTCTGTTGCACTTAATGCAGTGCAGAAATGTATGTGTGCAGAAAAACAATACAGTATATTTAACATATTCTATTTCAGAGATCTCAGCGAGAATTTCCTGACGGCAATTACTGATGATCAATTACAAGGTCCTGAAAATATGTACACTCTTCAGTTGGATCGAAACTCTTTAGTATGGTGAGCTGCTCTATTTATTTATAGTAGGGCTTAATCTCAGTTTTTCGGCTCCTTACCGTTCGAATCCATACTCAATGTACAGGATATGATGGCTCACTCGGAGCTAAAAATTTCCCAAAGATCGAAACCTTGGACAAATTCACCTATGCACCTTGAGCCAGCCACTCGCGCACCAACTAGTCCATATCGTGTTTGCTAACAGACAAAAAAGAGGAGTCGACATCGAAATGTGTGGGAAATAGCGTTGCAAAGGAGAGAGTGAAACCTGAGACGTTACTGTCGGCACCTCACCCTTTCCCTCTCCGTCTTCCCTTCGCATACTTGGAGAAGGGGAAGCAACTTGGTGATCTCTGTCAGTTGTCGTAACTGTAAGCGCGTTAAGTAAGCACTTCTGCAGGGACTTAACTACTGAAGCTAGGAACTCGATCCGACGCAGCTATTTTCGAAAAGGGGTAGTGATTTGTGCTAAGGCCATACACACGAAACCATTTTGTTTTGAAGCCTATGTGGATTCCACTATGCAGTTTCAGGGAAGGTGCTATTGTAGTCGGCCCGAGTGTAAGCCAAGATATTTCGGCAGGGCAATACGAGTAGGGGAAGGGGGTCGTACTTCGGTGGACAGCACCCAAAGTTCTCTTATCCCTACAACATCGTCTTTAATTTTAAAGGTCGAGAAGAGGAAGACATTCTGCACAAGTGAACTGGTTCACACGCCTAGGAATTTTCCTCTTTTCCTTTGAGGTTAGTGTAGTATCAGGTCCATGCTACTGCACCAAAATGCCCCCTCCCCCCCCCCCCTTCGAAATAGGCTCTTAAACCGATTGCAGAGATTAGCGTAAACGTCTAGTTGCAATGTACTGTCAGTAAGCTTTGCCTTCCATTTCCAGAAGTTTTGTTGTCGCTCTATTTGCTATTCACTTCTTATTGTGCACCCTAAGTTGGCTCATAATTTAAGGCATCTATTCGATTTTTATATTTTTTATCTTAATTTTGTTCCCGGTTTTCGATCTTCTCATTGCTCCGATGTAGTTGGGGGGGGGGGGAGGAATCGCACTTCGGCCTTTTTTCTTCGCCGAGATTGCCGTCGTTGACGGAATTTCTTCGGCAAAATATTCCCTAAATGTCCCTCTATAAGTACACGCAGGCCATCCTTCAATGCCATCACTGCCTTCAGAATATGACGTCATCTGTCACCGTCGTCGACAGGGAGCCCTAACTGTAACTAGTAACTGCTTCAGCCTGAAGCTCTTACATAATTTCTTGGATCGATTCAACTTGGAATAGTTTCCTAGGGATATGATATAGAAATATGCAAACCCACTTGAAACCCGTCGTAACGGTACGCGATCAGTCGAGAACCCCATTGAGCTCGACCAGAGCACCATGTTTCCGGGGCAAACTTTTCTGATGCCGTCCACGTACATAGATGGCCACTATGAAGATTTTCTTACGGAGTGATGCGCTCTCCTCTTCCAAGTTGGGAGCACACGCTTGGAGCTTAGTAAAGTGCAATTAAATTCATTTGAATCTGCAGGCAAATTGTCTTTTTTTTATTGCCCCCCCCCCAGCAGTAAAAAAATTACTGACGTCACATGAACACAAGTTATTCAAAACCGAATGCTGCGACTCAGCTCAAACGATTCGCCGCGAATGAATGCGGCAGCAAAGATTTGAGTGACAAGCGAAGAGCTGGTCGTCGGCAAGAGATCGTCCGACAAATTGTTTTTGAAAAATCTGTCATTTCTACTCATGTGCACGCCCTGTTCTTAAAAAGATGTGGACTTTTGAACGTCATCAAAATTGTGGAAGATAACTTGAAAGCATTATCAAAGAAATGGCCTATAAATTCTAGCGGACCCAATAGCTCAACCGGAAGTGTACCAGAACACGGTGTTTTGCCATCCTACTCAGCAAGGGAGGATTCCACGACAATTTCGGGGGGTCGATGAGGGGGAAATAAACATAGTCAGAAAGCAGGTGTCTCCCAAAGATCCGGGACGACGCGCTTTTCGCAGCGAAGAGTATGCACGTAGCGGCTTAGTAGGGCCATACCTGCGTCTCTTGCGCCGTTGCGCTCCCACCGATGAGTAACTCGCGCCGTCTGACTCTGGTTGTTCAGCAGAGAGAGCGTTAGCTTGAGGAGGGCAGCGTCAATGATAGTCACATTAATGCGGAAACCAACGAGCAAACAGGGGGTCCATTCTTTTGTCCCTTTCTTGTTTGCTTTTCTTAATCCATTCATATGTAACTGGCCAGCTTAGTACCTCGTGGGCTGCCTTTTGATTTTTGATTGTGAACTCCGCTTTCGGACCGGAAGTGAAGCGTAAGAAAATCCTAATTACAGCATAGAGACTTCCGTGATCTCATCATGGAATACGTTAGAGACCATCACTTTGAACAACAACAACTTGACGACTCTTGGCGAAATCGATACGATGCCTAATCTTCGATTTTTGTAAGTGCGCTTGACCTCAGGCAGCTTCCACACTTTGCAAATACACAACTGTTACAGTCGCCTTGGTGAAAATCGTTGGCATTGCGATTGTCGTCTGAAATGGATGAAGCGGGCACTTAGTCGACAATCGGCGAGCCTTGTCAAATGCATGAGACCTGCGTTCCTTCAAGGGCGCAGCATAGAACATGTCGACGAGTCTGTAGGTGTTACTTTATTACTCAGCTGGTGCTTTTGATGCAACAATCGATTTATTCTCATTTCTTATAAACGAAATTTCCAATCTTTCTTACTTTTGTACATCGTCGTTGAATATTGAGCGCTTTCCCAAGACATAGAACAATTATTTTAGCTGATGAAATGTTCGGGAATCGAGAAACGAGCCACAATCTCGTGCTCCGAGACGCATGTCTGTCCACCGGCTTGTACTTGCACAGATGCCACTGTGGATTGTAGAGATCGCGGTCTTACACACATCCCAGCAAACTTGCCCAGCTCCACTACTGAACTGTGAGTGGGCTCTGATCTGCACGTTTTTTCTTGTACGAGTTTTCTATGGTGGTTGAGATCATTCTTCCGTTACGTCATCGCAGAAGTACATAAAATGATTGGAATTGACGGGTTCCAATACCTTGGTGCACATACAGTAGTGAAATGGGAACCAGGTATTCAGCTGAAAGTGGTGTCATGTTTTCAGAAGATTCGCTAGAAACGAGTTAAATCTCATCCTAGTCCCCCTTCGGCTTCAACCAGTAGTAGTAGTAAGCTACGGCATTTGGCTCCATGTTGGTGCTTGTCAATGTTTCGTCTGTGCTAGATTTGCATCGCCTTTTCATTGCGAACTACATACACAAGAAAATTGAACACTACCACCGTTGTGTTCTGAAAAAAAAACTTATTTAAAAAACCAAGCAAAAGTGTAAAAGACACCTTTTTTGAAACTTAAATCTCCAACGGTCAGTCCGGCGTGTGTGGCCGATGTCAGACTTTGCGAATCGCGCGATTCGCTAGCGTCTGCGGTCGCGTCGCGGCCAGTGAAATCACTCAGTTGGCTGATACCGCAACGCGACCGCGAACGCTAGCGAATCGCGCGAATCGCTACCAGCGATTCGCAATGTCTGACATCGGCCTGTGGCAGAACTGCAAGTTCATCCACGGGTGGGAAATTTAAAACGCATTGTTCATGACAACAAAAAAAAACTCAAAAACCGAGTCAGTTTTGTCCAGAAGTGAAGCCGAGCTGGCTAGAGTGAGGTCGGTTTTTTGCCCGATATTCCTTAGGCCTTGTGTGAATTTCTCAAAAACGTTTTCCTACGCCTAATAACTTTTTCTTATTGCGAAGCGTACCGTAAAGATAAAGAACCTCACAAAAAAGAACATACTTTACTACAGTTGGCTCATCATCACTTTTTGACAAAACTGTCGCTGTTTTTGATAAGTTATCATAAACAATGCGTTTTACAATTCCATTTCGTGAATAAACTTGCAGCTCTGTCAACAGACACTTGTTGGAGGATTAAGTTCCAAATAAGGTTTGATTTCCGAACACGACCTAATGTAACTATATGGTTGGCTTGTGAGGCTGTTTTATCCGAACCCGGAAACAAAGAAAGATCTTCAAAAAGATCTTCAAGGTTATACTTCATATTCTGCACAATGCCCAGAGGAATTGTTAAGTCCAAAGCAATCGCGGCCCAAAATTCGTGCGGTGTGACTGCTTCTCAACTTTTTTCACGTTTTATTCGCTGCCTTTACTTAAATTCTGGTAACGATTTCCTCTTGTTTTCAACTGGAAAAAGGAGGATTGATAACAAAAAAAGATTAATCGGCAAAATAAAATAAGAATAAGAATAAGCAATAAGAAGATATGGGGTGGATGTATGATTATGCGGAAAGGCCAGAGCCGCTTTCCGATGACAGACTTTGCGAATCGCGCGATTCGCAAAATCTGACATCGGCCTTTCGACTTGCAGAAAGGCTTCCTTTAAATTTCAAAGCCAGAGCTTTGAGTTAGTGTACAAAATAGCATTTTTACCTACAACCTTTTCCAGAGCAGTATGCATACTACCCGTCGCTGATTGACTAAAATGCGAATTTCGCCATATATTATGGTTTTTTTTTGAGTCGGAATACTTAACAATTCCATTCTTATTCCGCACCTGAAGCCGAATTACCGCACTCACTGCCTTCCGAAGATATCAAAAAACTAGCGCTATGAATAATTTATCTCAATGCAGGGTGAGCCAACGTCGAGGACTAGACTCGACTTGCGAGAAGCGGGGGGGGGGGATCGCTACAGAGAATATAAAAGAACCGGAAAAAGCGGCAGTGTATTTTCCGAATGGTGAAAGAGGACCGCCACTTAAGTTTGAGGGTTCCCGCAGATTATTCAGAATTCTTTTTTGAAAGTCCTGAACATTCTACCAAAGTCTCTGGGACTTCGTTGGCAGGTAGGCAAACATCAGAATTGTGCTCTTTCACTGTAGTATGTGTACCTTCCTTCCCCGAACACGAACTTTCTAGAGGGAAGGTGAAGAAAAATTTGTGGTTGTATGGATGATGGGTGGGGCGAAAGTGGTGTAGTGTTATGTGACACGCTTACCACGCGAGCGGTCCGGGGATCAAATCCTGGGTCGTGGGTCGCCTGGGCCAACCAAGCCTTCCATCCCTCTGGGGTCGATGAATCGGTAGCAGACTTGTCTGGGAGGATAAAAACACTGACTTGTACATACATCGACTGTCCCCCGCAAGTCATTGTATAGGCCAAGTCGCATTCAAACGCCACTACGAATGTACAAATGGAAGTAGAATGCGTGCCGCATCCCGAAAAGGGATTGATCAACGGCAAATGCTTCGCCCTTTTTTATGCTGTTTATCCTTATGGACGATGGGTTGATTGGAGCAAAAAAACAGATCTGTCATGGGAGTCAGTGGGTAGCAGGAGAGTATAGAGTGCAAAAACAAATATAGAAAATCTCGTGGTTGCCTTTATTTCGATTGAGTTTGTGCGGCTGATTGTGTAATACTTGTTGTGACCTCTTCACCCTAGCCTCAAATGTTCAGGCGATTGGAGCAGAATCGCATCACCTACGTTCCTCCCAAGGCGTTTCAGAATCTACGTCACTTGAAACGGCTGTGAGTTTCCTTCATATTCGGAATGAACAGAAGCTGAAAATGGATCTACTGAATTGACTTCTTGTTAATATTATAAAATTGTACAAGCAATAATCAAATTTTTTTATTGTTTCGGTGGTAGGCGTGATTGTGAGTAGATTATTAGACCAACTACTTCCGTGAATAAGGTTGCTGAGTCCACAAATGCAAAGGTGGAGCTCTTTCGTGATGCAGAACCCGAGGAAAAGGCGCTAAGGATTGAAACTCGAAACTGTGCACATCTGAAGCACAACAAGCCGCAACCACTGCGGTATCTATGTGCCTGTCTATCTGTCTGCTCTCTCCTCCTTAGTCCTCTCGTCGGGAAAGAAGAACCCTATACACTGTGATTTTCATGGTTTCTTCTCCACTGACAAGTGAACTACCGTATTATTCCACATATTCAAAGCACATTTCACCCACCTTTTGCTATCCGATTTTGTATAACGCTTCGTCTGTGGTTCTGTCATGGTGTCTTTCAAGAAATTCTCTAACTCCTAGAGGATTCCATCTGAAGAGCCGGGTAAGTGTGAGTAGGGTGAGCCAGCTTCGAAAAGTACAAAATATACATTAACTTGGCAGAGCCCGCCCACAATGGGCGTGGCGTGCATTGAAATAAGCAGTGCTGACCACGAAAAATTCAAATTCAACAGAACAGTCTAAAGAGGGGAAAAATGGGTAAAAGTGCGCATTCATAAACCAAATCGAATCAGGGTGACCCATCTTCGGTGGAGCGTTCTATAGAAAAGCGGCGTTCAATGAAAAAAATCATAACTCGATTAGGAGAAAACCTTCGACCGTAAGGAAAAATTGGTGCAGGGAAGCGATGCGTAGTTGCTCCCAGCATACAGGATATGAGCGGAGGCCCACCCACAATGGGTGGAGCGTGCCCTGAAGTTGATAGAGGAGTCTTGAAGATCGGGAAAAAGGTGGATAGACGTGTTAGGCTGGATTCGATCACGTTGAATCCCTCCCGGAAAAAGCTTTTTGTCCATAACTCAGCACTCATGTGATGACTAATTCTCTTAACAAGTATTGAGCATATCTATTCATTTCAATGTTTTTTTTCGATTTTAGTATTCTTTTAATTTCATTGTTACATATTTTGCTGAATTTTAGAGACCTCAGTAGGAATTCAATCGTCGAGGTCGCCCCACGAGCCTTTCAAGGACTCTACTCTCTCAATTCCTTGTAAGTTGTTTTGATTCTGAAGGAGGTTACCTGACGACACCAACCCTTTCTTCATTCTAGGGTGCTTTATGGTAACAACCTGACTGAATTGCCGGCGGAGGCTTTTGAAGGGCTCAACAGTTTGCAACTCCTTCTGTTGAACGCCAATCAGCTGCAGTGTATTCGGCAAGGAACGTTCGATTCATTAACGGAGCTCAACCTCTTGTCTCTTTACGACAATCAGATCAAGTCTATCAGCAATGAAACCTTTCACAAACTCCACAAATTGCAGACATTACATCTAGCAAGAAATCCCTTGATCTGTGACTGTAATCTGGTAAGTTTTTTCTCAACTTTGCGGCAGTTGACTTCGTAAAAACATCGCCGTCATGATGATTATGATAACTTTTGGATCGTACCGATACCATGCGACGGACTCCCTTTTCGGCTGATGTCAGACTTTGCGAATCGCAGGCGTCCGCGGTCGCGTTGCGTACCAGCCAATAGCGCGATACGCTGGCCACGATGTGACCGCGGACGCTAGCGGATCGCTCGATTCGCAAGGTCTGACGTCGGCCTTTTGCTGCCAACTGTGATAGTTCTGGCTTATAATGTTCGAAAATCACCTTCTTTTTTTGAAGTGGAAGAGCTTTGGAAAACTTCTGCGGAGTTGGTTGTCTCAGTTCATGAAATATAAGCATCTCGTCGTATATCAGTCATGTGAGCCCTGGCATAATCCATCATATATAATTTGTGCTTTATACCCAAAAATTTTCCGGAAGCAAAAAAAGTGGAAAAAGAGAGTCGCACGGCTTTCTTTCCCACCTGTGAAGCGCTATGTTTCCTTTGTGAACTTTGGGTCTTTTCATCGTCACGAAACTTTCTATTATTTGAGAATTGTCCTGGGAGCCGAGTTAAGCTTGGTGTGGGTAAAACATGACCGAATATGTACAGCAAGAAGCTAAGTCCACACTTTTGGTGTGCATCCACTGAAATTGGTGGGAGCAACGGCAAAATTTTTTAATTTGATTAAAAAATAGCCAGAAAACGAGGAAAGTAAAGGCGAAGGGCGAATTGGCGCATGGGGTAAAGGGCACCAAGCAGGAGTGGGGGGAGCGAGTGTTGAATATGGCATAAAGAGCGCCAAATGCTTCATTTGCTGTCTCATGCGTGGATTATGATTTCGATAAAACTAAGATAAACATCCACAACGGCCTCGCCCAAATACTTCCGTACCACCCCCTTACCCAAAAATAGGCCGTAACCAGACATTTGACCGTGACCGTTTGTTTTCCAGAAGTCCCGTTAGTGTATTACTAACCGACGCTTGACCCTGACCTCACCTGAGGTGTGTGGGACGCATCCTTGGTCAGCGGTCAGCGTCTTGGGCGTGCAAATGAAAAAACATATCAGCTCTCATTTTTTTGTTGATGGAAGATTTATTAATGGCGTCCGATCAATCATGTATACATCCTTTCGAAAAATGAGAAGAGTGTGGGGTGCAGACCATACACCACAAGTGACGACGGCCTCCACAAGATGTAAATGTCTTCTGCCAATGAAATGAATAGCCTGTTGCAGTTGCATACTATCAGTTTTCACTAATTACAGCGATCGTTTACCAAAAATGAGCTATCACGATGAACCATTACTAACCTGATTTACTTGGAATGGTTGTCGTCATTTGTGGTGTATGGTCTGCACCCGATGCTCTTCTTGTTTTTGAAAAGGGAGGGTAGTAAGGCCTTTCTATCACGGAAATCTGAACTCATCGTATATGTAAAGAAGTCGCGTTAGTAATACTGTTTAATTGACCTTATTTCAAGGAATGGTTAGCTGAACTCCAAGAGGCTCGACACATAGAGACAAGTGGAGCACGTTGCGATGCACCAAAACGGGTCTCACGGAAACGTTTTGCTGCCTTACCACCTGCAAAATTCCGATGCAAAGGTAAATTTTGTGTGCTGATTTGCTGATTTTCGACAACGGTAGCTAGCAACTGTAACGAGTTAGATATCCGTCCCTGACCTCGCTTTTATAGTGATCCGTTTCATGGACTAAGGCTACGACATCTAAAAGGGGCTATAAATGGGATAGATCGATGGAAAAATAAAAATAAATTCATAAAAGAGTGGATCTATGCATGTATGAACATAATTGCTCCATCATCCAGCATGCGCCACAACCACGATCATGACCAGCTTTTTTGTAGCGTTTCCTCACTGGTTCCGATTCTCCATCTCAGGGCTGATCGCAGAGGGGAGGGGGAAGTGTTCGGAGAACTCCACCAGGGGGATCGTAGTGCATCAGGAAATTTACTAACGCCACGGTCGACTGGAACAATATTCGACAAGATGACCATGAACTGAGAAGTTTTTATAAGCAAGAGACGCTGAAAAGGAGCATAAGAATCCACTTAAGTACTTCGGAAAGGCTGCGCTCCCGCTCTAGATTACGCACAGTAAGCAGAAGTAATGAAGACGTTCAAAAGAAGTTGGGTACTGTCGTGTGGACATAGTTGAATGAGCAAAGTTTTCATTGTCCTAGATGATCCCTCCTGAAACAGCATCACTGTCTCAGTTAGGCCAGGGGTACCGACAGGAGGCCCGTCGTGCGGCAAAAAGGCAAGGTCAGCGGACGAGTCGCAGCACGCTGTGCGATGTAGGACGCACAATGGTACATTTCGTTTAACCCGCAATCACTACAGCATGCGCTGCGGCGACTCGTCCGCTCACTCTGCCTTCTTGCCGCGCGACAGGCCTCCTGTCGAGAATAAGGTAACTTTTTCTCAACATTCAACCCTAATCAAACTTCACTCAGTTGTGTTGCTTCCGCTTTTAATGTTGTTTAAACCCAAAGCTGCGCGAACATAATGTGTCGTAGGCCTCGTAGGACGCGTGTGCGATTGCAGCGGGTGTACATTTTGTTAACTATGAGGGAACTCGACAATCGCTTCCTTTTTTCATTACAAATCATCTCGTTACTTGGACTAGAAGCATCTTTGTGCTGCTCCTTTCTGCGCGACATATTCCCCACTGGTACAAGTCGAGCGCGAAGCAACACTTCTTTGACCACCCTGCGCACAACAGTAGCGAGGAACTCATCAAACAAATGTTCCAATTTGAATGAAGAGATCTATACCAAACCAGACATCATGACAAGCCTCAATATCTCCTCAAATCTCCATTTGCAACTGCCTTTACTTCTTTTCTTAACACTTCTGTGGCTCTTGTTTCTTCTCATAACAATCCACGTTACCTCGTGGGCCCACCAAAGGACAGAGCACGTCTTCTGGCTGCAGCTCAATCATGAGTGAGTAGAGACCGATACTCGACCAGAAGCGATGCGAGAGCTATAGCTTATTTCGGAGGTAGTGTCATGATTATCGTCAAAGCTACGCGCGCCTTCGTCAACTCCCTTTAATACTATTAGCCTGTCCAGAAAGTAATGCAGGTTTGATGTCTCATACTTCGTTAGACATTTTCTGGGAATTTTTTTTCGAGAGCTGCACTATTGCATGTCGTTGGCAAGCCCATATTATTCCCTTTCTTATATTGCTATAGAATTTTGAAGAACTCGGCCTGTGCTATTTTCAAAAAGTCTTCAAAAATAATCGAAGACGTCAAAGCAACAATTCAAGCAAGTTTACTTCTATGAAGACCTAGGACGCTTTCCGCGCATCTACGGTTTCTTTATTTTAAAATCGTGCAATAATTCAGCATGCTTTTTTTGTAAAGAAAGATGCGTAATTTCCGAAACCTTTGAAAATGAATGTTGACTTTGAACTAAAATATATCGCTTTGAAGACAGTGGCCAAAACCCTCTTTCTGGACATCCTAGGACGAGGGCGGACGACAGACCAGAGTTGAGTCATTGTGAAGTTGAATTCCGCGAAAGTGGTACAAATAATGCTGAGAACAAAAAAATGTCATATGACAGTGCGGCGAACCCCCAAGGCCGATGTCAGACTTTGCGAATCGCGCGATTCGCTAGCGTCTACGGTCGCGTCGCGTGAATCACTCAAATGGGTGGTGCCGCAACGCGATCGCGAACGCTAGCTAATCGCGCGATTCGCAAAGTCTGACATCGGCCCCGCTGGGTGTGCACATAGTGCGAGTGTTTCCATTACTCGGTTTATTCTGGCTGTTGTTCCTGTTCTTTTCCAAGAACTAAGGCAGTTAGTTATATGATTGCCAAAGATTGCTTTAGTAGTGTGAGAAATTCGGCTGACGTTCGCCGCCTACCTTGAATTTTCGTTTTCTTGTTTTAGGTATAGAAGTTTATCAGACGCAAGGAGCTGACGAATGTTTCATTGACGTCGACTGTCCGTCTCAATGTACTTGCCACGAAACAGTTGTCGACTGCAGGTAGGAAGGTTTGTCAAATTGATCTCTAATTATGGGTAGAAGTGCTCCTTCGAAAATGCGCTCTTTACTAATTATTGCCTATTTGGTTCATGTCGTTGCTGTTTTCCTGAATGACCCTTTTTTAAAGTCTAGCCTATTGTATGATCTTGATATTCATTACTCATTATAAGCTCTAAATCCGAGAGTACGAATATGTTATGTTTCACAACAATATTTTCACTTTCGCCAAATGTCAGGTGATTGTTCTGGTACACCATTGCCTGTTGTCGGTGAAGCGGTGTAATAGCGGTGCTAATAGCTTTTCTGAAAAATTGTTCGGATAACATTGTGAATTGATGGGTCACCATAACTCACTTCGCGTTTACCTTGGTAATAGCTTCAAAAATGTGGAGATAGATTACTAGCCATTACAGGGGATCGGCCTGACACACTTTGTTCTTGTAATGCAGGTAAATATGTATAAGTTAAAGAATTGATGAGGAAGAGTGCTAAAGGAAGACTCCACGATAAAGAAAAGGTCGAAGAAGTGAAAACTCACCTAGTGGAGAGAAAGGCGAACGTCCTAAGGGTGTGGACCTACACGCAATTTGCATCGAAGGATATGTCCCGGCGATCTAGCATAGCCTTCCCCGCGGCGCTATTGGCGCAGTACGCCCATTCTTGCTGTCTGAGCCCCTAGCCAGTCACTACAGAGAGCCAAGCCTTGAAGACAACACCGATAAGAGTCGAATCAACGTGGAAATCAATCCGGAGGGGCCCCATTTCTCCAGTTCTATGCCGCTTTTCTCGGTTTTTTCTTCTTTTGTTTACTGACCATCTCCAACTTAATTTCCAATGGACTGCCTTTCATTGCAAAATCCGCCTCTAATCAAGGAAATGGTAATTGGAGATAAGTGGAAAATGAAACATCATGCAAAGAAGGGTTGTTGGCATAGCTCGAAGAGGCAGGTAGCACCACAAAGTCTACGTATTTGCACAGCTGACCGATCTTATAAAATTATGCACGGATAAGCATGAGTCTAGCTGCGTCAATTTATTTGTCCGTCATTTTTATGGTAAAAGTTCGAAAAGCTAAATACTCCATTCGTTCAAATTCCCGCCGTACAGCCTCTGTCACAAATGTTGGCGGTGAAAACGCTCCACTTGGTTCCTGGGTGCCGTGACTAGGCTATTTCTCGGCTTTCTACCCTATGGCTTTACGTATTTCACCCGTTGTCTCCCGGGCCATAAATGCAGAATCATAATGGACATGGAATTCATTAATCAAAAACGTCGAAACCGAGCGTGAAATTGATGTTTTTGAAGGCTCTGCCATGCAATACTACTACTCTACGAATCATTTAGAAGCATTCAAGCGAAAAGGAGCAAAATTCACCTTTTCATGGCCATAACACGTCATTTCGATCGAACATCCATTACTGTTGCTTAGGATTAGTTTTTGAAAACACTTTGTCGCGTCTATGTATAACGCATCTACAGCTCAAAATCCATGGTTTTGATGTGAGGCGGCGGCGCTCGCAAAATCGGTTTGGTCCCACGCGACCAAAAAGGCCAAAACGATATCGTCAACGTGCTAAGGTCTCAAAAAACCCATGTCACGCATTGTTTTGAACGACCATTCGCAACCAAGAATTAAATAAGCTTCAGAAATTAACGGCTGTATCCGTAACTTCTCGACCGGTTGCACTGGGGCGCGCAATCTCACGTGTCATCGATTTTCTCATTTTCTCTGCGCCTCCAACGGAGAGAGAATGCGTCGAGCAGGCCCGCGCAGAGTACTAAGCGCCGTTTATGTAGAAGGGAGAGGATGCAACAACAAGCGGCTGTCGCCCCTCGTCGGATGAGGCGGCACCCGGCGATCACCTCCCATGCTCAGCTCGCGCGCGCGCGCTCAGCCTCGCCGGCGGTGCTCGGTCTCGGTCGCGCAAACGGCGAGGCCGCAGCAAACGGCCGAGGCTAACGCTCGGCGACGTCGCTCCATTTTTGGGTCGCTGACCTGAACAGCAGAGTCGGCGTCGTTGACCGCTCTCACACTAGTGCTGGCATTGTGCACTGAAAAGCTTGCCGCGCTATGACGCAAACGTGGGTTACGGTATACATCCTATGTTCCTTAACTTATAATCTTGTCCATTCGCATGATTATTAAGTCTGCATTTACGACTCGGCTAGGTGAGGGTGAGGGACCCATGAAAGGAGTGACTTCGCCCATGGCGCGCATTAGCGAACTTTTATGCTCTACCAGGAAAATATGTTTTTTGAGGCTGTAATGAGAATAAGGGATATCTCAGAGTGTGGGGTACCCGGTTAAAGTTCGGCAATTCGGCCTTTGATCAATACAGTGCTGAAAGTGGGCTAAGAAAAGTGGTCCGTTTCTCGTCCGCCCCCCCCCCCTCCTCCTTACATACATGTGCTCATTTATTCTGTCGAATCGGAAATGAAGGTTTTCATTGACCCAAACATAGGCCCTTTTTGAAAGCCTTGATCCATACACCTTTCAGCAATAGAGGTTTGGCGGACGTACCTAATCCGATACCACGATTCACAACAGAGCTCTACCTCAGCAAAAACAAGATCTCCATGGTTGGTATGGATTCCGGTCTCCAGAAACTTCAGAATTTGGCGGTTTTGTACGTTTTCAATGAAATTTTTTTTATAGAATCCTGAAGTACTGATAGGATTTGAGAAAAATTTTTTCTTCCTAATCACTTTCAGGGATCTTTCCTCAAACAACATCATGACTATTGACGAAGGCAGCCTAACCGATATGAAATCCTTACGCGAATTGTAGGTCACCTCAGAACGAGAACTGCTTGAAAAAATTTTTGTATCATGTTCCAGGAACCTCTCCAACAATAAGCTTCGTCATTTCTCCAGCGCTCTGCTCGGATCCAAGAATATTCTTGAAATTCTGTAAGTTAGCGAACTTGATGGAATGAAGGCCACATAATTATGGGGCCTTAACTACCATGATGTGCACTCGAACAAGCGGAACGATAGGGCCCCTTTACCTTTTCCCCTTAACTGGTTCAGGATCGCTTCACGCCTCACCTTCGCCGATGAATGATCTTCAGTTTTGTGTCAGTGCACTTGATTCGAATATTCATAGATTTCATGACGCCCTTTGCACATCATCCTACTGGATAGCTCAGGTCTTTTGCATCAACTTTCAAAACCACATTTCAGTCTTGAACGTGTGGGGATTGAAGTGATGCGTTATTTTGCTTGGATTAGGCAAGGAGTGCAATGAGGAACACTTGTGGGGAGAAAGCGAAAAACACCATAGAGAACACTAAATTTCCTTATGACGCCGGCCGTGGTTCGACAGAGAGACACAGCGCTGCGAGTAGTGGGAAAACGCGAGATAGCACGTCGTACGCGAGAAGGCGCAGAGACCACGTATGCCGTAGTTGATAAGGATGGTAGCACACAAGTCAAAGTCTCAGTGCTGCTGGTTGTGTCCACGTCTTAGTCGCGGCATTGTAGTGCTTCCTGCCTTTAGGGATCCCTCTTTCTCACTCTAGAAGGGACTGACTCTTGGGACTTAATCCCGACTCGTGTCGTTACAACTTGATTACCAGCGCCTATGAATCATTATACAGAAAATCAATAAAGGAAGTATGATGTCGAACATGCTTGAGTAAACGGGTGTCTCCCGAATGGGCCCATCGCGCGGCGAAGGAAGAGATGCAGACGCGGCAAAGAACGAGTCGCAGCGCATACTGTCTCGGTTAGGCGTCGTTTTAAACAGAGTCCATACTACGTCTCACATCACACAGCACGCGATGGGCCTCTTGGGGGACACCCTTGAGATCTTAGGTGACTCTTTTATACTAAGCTAGCAAACTGCTCCAGAATAATTCAACACGAATTTCTTCTACAAACTACTACACGTCCGACAACCTCCGCAACTTCACCACTTCACGCACTTTCGGCTAATTATTTTATTTTTTAATAATTCAGATCACTCTCGAACAATCACCTGAAATGTGTAACTCCGAATATTTTCGATGGGCTAAAGCACCTTCGAACACTGTAAGTTGATTTTTCAATCTTGAATCTGTCATACATCATGCAATAGCACTTCGTACTCCGGTTGTGAATCCTTTCATATTGCCGTGAAGTGTTATTTAAAAATGAAGACGTATATAAAAGCCATGCCCATCAAAATTTTGATGTTTGGACTTCTTCCATCTCAAACCTCTTCGACTGTGTTGAACCACCGTGGATCTTCTCGTTCTTATCATGAAGATTCCAAAGCTTGCTCGAAAATCTCAGTTCTCCACTAATCTGTCATTGGGGTTGAAGCCACTTTCTTTCTTCCAGAACTTATAATAGTATGCTGGTGAACAGCAAGCAACAAACCAACTTTGAAAGCAGTGACCACGAGGCTAGTGAGCGGTGCGGTTTGATGGAGATACGCGTCACAAAAAACCTCGTTAAACGCAAACTTTGATGGCCATCGGTGAACTAGTCTCTCCAGCTCGCTGTGAAGGGGGGGGGGGGGAGTGGGTCGGTTAAGAGCGCTCTTAAACGCAGCCGTACTTCAGTGATCGCTGGCTTCAGAGCCGAGGAGTGACAAGCTTCACCTTAAGGAATTCCTTTTTAGTTACTGTTTGCATTACCTTCAGTTGCGTCTATTGAAACAACCAATCATGAATAATAATTTAAACCATCATAATAAAAAATCGGCTGGCGTCGCTTGGCATCGAGGGAGGTCGTTTATGCGGCAGAGGGTGTCGAGCACAGGGCCAACCGTCACGTTGGACCAGTTTCGAAAATTTTACGTCTCCCCTGCCCCTTCTGAAGGACCTCGATACGACCCCCCCCCCTCAGAGTTAACCCATCAAGCCATCCTCCACCACCCTCGCCTACCATCGCTCGCCATCATGGCGATTCTATAGCGTTTCATTCTGAGACCAGTCGACACTGCCCAACTCCACCCACTTTTCCCTCCAAAATTGCCGTCGAGTGGGGTGATATATGTCGAATGTGAAACGGCCAAATTTTTACACTCAACACCACCCAAAATCCCAGCCTACAACCTAATCCGCTCTCCGTTCCATAAAAAATGTCCTTTCCCTTATGTAACATTAACGCTACCTCGCTAAATACGACCCCCCGCTTTTCCACCCCCAAATACGACCCCCACTCATACACTCGCTGGACTTTGTCCAAAGGACGGTTGACCCTGGTCGGGCACACCAGGTGACCTTGCCCTCAAAAGGATAAGCAACAAATACCATCACGGTCAACTGATATGTGGCTAACTTCATTTTACTTAGTGATATTATGATATATTTATATCTATTATTTATCATTACGTATGTTTATGAAACGAATTCTGATAATCTGCTAGCATTCTTTGTTTCATGTCTGATATATACTCATGAAATTTCTGAAGTCCACCTTATTTTTTCAGAGCCAATTCCATTGAGCAAAAATAGTACACTGAGAAAGCACTTACTGTCAACAGAATGTAATGGCTTGTTTTGTTCTAGAAAAATTAGTGGAAACGACCTGTCATGCGATTGCCAAGTGTTACCGCTAGTGCAATGGATGAGGGCGAACGCTTCAAGGAACGTTCAAGCCGGTCAATGCACTCGTCCCAAAGAAATGATCGGAAAGAACCTAGAAGATTTAAGCAAGGACGATATGAGCTGCAAATGTACAGTCTTGCTTTTGATAGAAAGGAATCAGGGCGACAATTTAAGAGATGTAATGGAGGATACTTGCTCAGATTTGGTGTGCTCAAATTACTGATGTTGAAGTTTGCGTCAGAAGTCCGCATTCCCACACCGGATGGTTCAGAAACAATGAATAATTTTAAAGGGAAGCACAGAGGAGTGCAGCTTCTTAAATTATAGCGTGCTCAAAATTGCCGCTGCTTTAGGTTAGAGGTCGTCATTCGGTCCCTATGTGGAAGTGGGGGAGGGGTGTTGGGGGAGAAGGAACCTCCTACACTCCGTTGCAAAACTACACGACATACCCCAAATTTTGGGTTTCTGTACTTACGAGAAACTCAGCACAAAAATGGCTAATGCCATTCGATTCAGCGTGTAAAGAAACTCACTATAGAGAATCTTCAAACAGATTAGTCAGATT
>MU868332.1:937321-963620 GCA_036418205.1 Ostertagia ostertagi | reverse complement strand
ACTCCACAGTCGTAATAGCACTGTATTGTAGGTGAGCAGGCCACGGATTCGCCGTGAGACGCCTTCACCCTGAGGAGCCTATCTGACATGTTATCTACCAATTTTTGTATGCCTAATCCTAGATACGTGCGTAATTTTTCGAGTAGCTTCTTCTGCAGGAGATGCATGGAATTGTGCCGATTTTCCAGGAACAAACACTATGGGCAGGATGTCCCATGGGTTTTCCATCGGATTTAGACCTCGCTAACAAGTAGACCATCCGAGTGAATCTTCATGGTAGGCTTCAAAGCAAGTTGAAGTCGGCTCAGTAACATGAATAACCAGCGCTGTACTGCTGAGAAGTATGCCGATGATGACGATTCTGCGTCGTAGACGGTAGCACGCGATGATTGAGCCACTTATTGGTAGTCGGTGGAGTCCCTTTCGTTGAACCGTGAAGACCACGTCTAGCTTGCCATACCAACTGTAGGTTGTGCAGCGCTACCAAGCTCATCTTCGAGAGGGAGATGGAATTTCCGCTCGAATCATCTTTGCACTAGTGCCTACCTATCTGGCCTGACTCGGAGAAATATTTTCTTTCTTCGAAGAACTACCTGCAAAACCTAACAACAAATAAGTCGTTTGGCATCTCGCCCCAAGTGCAATCTGTACGAAAAGTCTAACAGATTTACCGATCACGATGATGTGCTCTGACACCACCGGCTACCGTCTACGACGCAGAATCGTCATCATCGGCATACTTCTTAGCACTACAATGCGGTTATACATGTTACTGAGCCGACTTCAACTTGCTTTGAAGCCTACCATGTAGATTCACTCGGATGGTCCTACTTTTTAGCAAGGTCTAAATCCGATGGAAAAGTCATGGGGCATTCCTGCCCGTAGTGTTTGTTCCTGGAAAAATCGGCACAATTCCATGCATCTCCTGCAGAAGAAGCTACTCGAAAAATTACGCACGTATCTAGGATTAGGCATACAAAAATTGGTAGATAACATGTCAGATAGGCTCCTCAGGGTGAAAGCGTCTCAACGGCGAATCCGTGGCCTGCTCACCTACAATACAGTGCTATTACGACTGTGGAGTAGTTTGGAAAAATTTTAGTGAAGTAAAAAAATTGTCAAAATTTCTGCTATGTCGTATAATTTTGCAACGGCCGTTTTTTCAATTTTTGATCCTAGATTTCTGGAATTTGACAAATCTGTTTGAAGATTCTCTTTGTAGGTTTCTTTACACGCTGAATCGAATGGCATTAGCCATTTTCGTGCTGAGTTTCTCGTAACTTCAGAAACCCAAAATTTGGGGTATGTCGTATAGTTTTGCAACGGAGTGTAGTAGAAGTAGAACGCGATGATTGAGCCACTTATTGGTAGTCGGTGGGAGTCCCTTTCGTTGAACCGTGAAGACCACGTCTAGCTTGCCATACCAACTGTAGGTTGTGCAGCGCTACCAAGCTCATCTTCGAGAGGGAGATGGAATTTCCGCTCGAATCATCTTTGCACTAGTGCCTACCTATCTGGCCTGACTCGGAGAAATATTTCCTTTCTTCGAAGAACTACCTGCAAAACCTAACAACAAATAAGTCGTTTGGCATCTCGCCCCAAGTGCAATCTGTACGAAAAGCTAACAGATTTACCGAACACGATAATGTGCTCTGACACCACCGGCTATCGTCTAGGATGCAGAATCGTCATCATCGGCATACTTCTTAGCACTACAATGCGGTTATACATGTTACTGAGCCGACTTCAACTTGCTTTGAAGCCTACCATGTAGATTCACTCGGATGGTCCTACTTGTTAGCAAGGTCTAAATCCGATGGAAAAGTCATGGGGCATTCCTGCCCGTAGTGTTTGTTCCTGGAAAAATCGGCACAATTCCATGCATCTCCTGCAGAAGAAGCTACTCGAAAAATTACGCACGTATCTAGGATTAGGCATACAAAAATTGGTAGATAACATGTCAGATAGGCTCCTCAGGGTGAAAGCGTCTCAACGGCGAATCCGTGGCCTGCTCACCTACAATACAGTGCTATTACGACTGTGGAGTAGTTTGGAAAAATTTTAGTGAAGTAAAAAAATTGTCAAAATTTCTGCTATGTCGTATAATTTTGCAACGGCCGTTTTTTCAATTTTTTGATCCTAGATTTCTGGAATTTGACAAATCTGTTTGAAGATTCTCTTTGTAGGTTTCTTTACACGCTGAATCGAATGGCATTAGCCATTTTCGTGCTGAGTTTCTCGTAACTTCAGAAACCCAAAATTTGGGGTATGTCGTATAGTTTTGCAACGGAGTGTATAAACAGGTTTCATGGATTGCTTGATCCATAATTCGATAGCGGGGAAATGCAGAGGCTAGGAATAAGTTTTTAGCGGTTCTAGAGTGATGGTTGACTGAGACGAGTATGATGCGGGGCAATTGTTCTTCTGTTCACCTTGAATAGTTACCCTGTAAGCGACCGTTGCGTAGAGGCGTACTGTATGCTGCGCACGGTGACGTGCATCAATCCAAGTGATCTACGCCACGATATATGAATTATGGCAGCGCGTCGGTCGACGCACACGAAATAAATAAATAAATAAATACTAAGATATCACCAATAATGTCTAACGAGCAAATGTACAGTACTCCGAGGGTGTTACTGTTGCAAGTGCTTCTGTTGATATTGATCGGGAGGTGAGTATCCTTTAGTAATTGACAACGACTTACACTGTGCTCATTACCAGGTCTAATTGTGATGTGAACTCATAGAACTTACTTGAAATTTCACCATTCTGTATACTGATTTGATTATTACATTTGAGCCGGTTTTCAGATAGCATTGAAAGCGTCTGCGCTGCTGATGGGGAGTACTGCCCAGTTGGGTGCAGCTGCCAGGACACAGTTGTTCGCTGTTCGAATAAGGTTCGTGAAGCTTGAGAATTACTTGCACTTACAACTCAATTCGTCTTACATCAGTGGGTTCACTATTCGTTAAATAGCTTCGCTATGCCGAATGAGATTCAAGGAGATTTTAATAACTTTATTAGGCCGACGTTTCGGTGCTTTCACCTTCTTCAGAGCCTGGAAAAGTCGAAAGCCATTTAGGAAACTACCCGTCCAAACACTATTTCAACCTACAAGAATCATTCAACAGGGTGTAAACTACTAAGGCGATGTCATGGAAGAAGATTAGAAACGAACTTTTAGAAATGCTGACGAGAGAGGTCCACCTCGCTAATTGATAACCCTGAACTTCTCTAATGATGCATGTTGTTTAGAGCGTTTTTGGAACGTTTCTTAATTCTTTAATGGTGCCGGCATAAAAGGCAGGAGTACAGTTTGATGGCTAGCGGCTGGTACGAGCCCAATCAGCGTAACTGTTTCTACGACCTCTACCTAAACCTGCTGAATGTAGTTCAACGAAAAACGCCAAGATTTTCTCCCCCCCCCCCCTTCACTAGAAAATATTTCCATGAATGAGGTGTTTGGTTGGCAATGTGAGCCAGTTTTAAGTCTCTTCCGATGAGATTCCAGTTGGGATGACAGGTGTTCAAAGAATATTCGCTCAAAAATCTCAGGTGCCACAGAATCACAAAACACACATTCTTTAACGAAATGATTTTACTTGTGAATTTTCTCCTGAAAACTTCGATTTTACATGGAAAAATGTTGAGCACATTGAAGCTTGAAGTAACGTGACATTCTAGAGCCGAGGTGACTATGAGTACTCTCTCGGGCCTTGAAGTTAGTACAGGGAATTCCACGACATGGTCCTACTTAGATAGACTTTTTCAGGACCTACAGGCATTTCCAACATCGATACCTTTTGGTACTACAGAGCTGTTTTTGGATTCCAATTCCATCGATGAAATTTTGGCGCATCAAATCGGCAGATTGACTAATCTCGTGAAACTGTAAGTTTTTTTGCCGACTTGTCGATGAGTTCTAATGTCAACTGCTCTTTCAGAGATTTGTCCCACAATCGCATTGAGTCTATAGAGGACAACACATTCGCCAATTTAACAAAGCTGTCCACGCTTATACTCTCATATAATAAACTCAGGGTATGTCATATTACAAAAATTTTAAGTTGTTTTTTTGTACTTATTTCAGTTTTAAGAGTGTTTTTGAAAACCAGTTATTATTCTTCAGTGTCTTCAACCGAATGCGTTCTCTGGATTGCGTTCTCTTCGTATTTTATCGCTTCATGGAAACGACATTTCGCTCTTGCCGGAAACGGCATTCGCCAGTCTCTCCAATATAACTCATATGTAAGGAAATATCTGTTGATCTATGTGTGGAAAATCGAAAAGGAAGGCGTCAAAATATCGAGTCTTGCTGTGCTGCTACCAGTTCATCTGCAACCGATCTCTTAGGCCGCGTTCATAGTTCGCGACTCCGGAGATTAGGATAGTACGCGACAATGAAAAACATATGTATTGACGGGGAGATTAGGATAGTAGTAGATTAGGATAGTGCGCTGACAAGATTAGATATGTATTGATCTATTCGCTTGAAGTCGCCCAATCTACTACTCTCCAGCGATTTCAATCGATACGTATCCAATCTTGTCAGCGCAATCTCCTACTCTACTACTATCCTAATATCCTGTCGCCTACTATCCTAATCTCCCGAGTCGCGAACTATGAACGCGGCCTCAAGGTTCAAGACAAGTGGATGAGAGGGTGCGGCAAGGGACGAACTTTGAGAGTGGATAGGCCACGTGGGCCAACTGAACTGAATGTTCTGAATTTCGAAACTTCCCCGGAAATGAAAGCCGCTTTTTTTGAATTAGTTTGATCAAAGTCTTTGTCCAGACTGCTCGAGAAATACTTAAAGGCAAACCCCGAGATAAGCCCGATTTGTAGGTAGGAGGGAAATTGTAAGGTCCCTACCTACCTAGATCACTCCAGCTTCGTCGCAAAAGTTGCGCGGTTAGGGCGCTAATCCTTACGGGCCTGCAACCATCGACCCCCGTTGCAACGCTTCCCACCCACCTCGATATCGGCGTGCTCTCTCGAACGGCGTGATCTCTCGCGTGTTTTGTCTTCTTTGACCGCCCTGCCTCGCCATCGTTCCACATCCGACCTTTTTGAAGGTTAAGGCCTTAATTTCAGCGATCCCAAAGATTTCTCTAGCTTTCCTTTTCACTTTCAGGCCGTCCTTCACCTCATCACTACGAGGCGCTCTGATTACCGGTTTTATCGCGAGCCTTTAACCCCAGCACAGTTGAGTGTACCCTCCAGGCTATTTTCACCAGAGCGGCCTAACGTTCTTGCGCTTCTATCCCTCCCAATTCTTGCCATTCGAACCAGACAAGAGCAGCGTAATGTGATTCCTAGCTTATTCAACACTAACGAATCTTAATCACACGTGCGAATTTATCACGACGAGCGTCCGAGGCCTCCAATCGGGGCGCTGGCCTCCAATAGTCTTTGAGTGCAAGGGATTCGCTATTAGCGAATCGCTCGATTCGCGAAGTCTGACACCGGCCATGGAGGGGTGTGGTGTGGTTGGAACTTTCCATAATTCGTGATACTTATTTTAGTGCTGTCGGAAGTAATTCTCTCTACTGTGATTGTCGAATGGAGTGGTTTTCCCGATGGATCAAATCAAAGTTTGTCGAAGCAGGTATTGCCCGCTGCCACGCACCTGCAGCAGTTGCCAACCAGTTGCTTCTAACTGCTCGGTCACACCAGTTTCGGTATGATGAAGCCTAACAGCATTTGAAATTACGAGTTTTTTTTTCCAAAGTCGTGCAATGCTCCACACGTTCACACTTTTTTCGGGATACCTTGTGATAAAGGTTAAGTACTGGTCTACTACGCCACTCCGATAATGTCATCGGTGGCTGGCGTGGGGTGTGATTTCATAGGGCGGGTATACGACAGGAGGTCCGCCGCGGGGCCAGAATACAGAAACGCCGACGGGTCAGCGGACGAATCGCAGCGTGGGGCGTATTGTACATTCGCTTTAACTTTACTCGAACACTGCAGTACGTGTTGCTATTCGTCCACTGATCCGCCTACGTCTGCTACGCGACGAATCTCCTGTCGCGTGCCCCTTCAAGTCAGAGCGCAGCTTCGCTTCCGATGAGATCCTTTAAGACCGCAGCACAGGAATGAAGGTTGCACCGCAGAGCTGGTGCTATAGCAAACCCTGCTATGGGAGCACTCTACTCCTCAAGAGTTCTGCTTTACCTATCGAGGAGAAGGCGCATGGGGTATTGGACAAATGTATCATCCTTTCAAGAATAGTGCCATAGGACCTGGCCGCGCAGGGCGATGGATCTTGTGACGCGGCATTTCAAACGATCTCTCAACGATCAAGGCGACGCCCCATACTGTCCTAGCGATCCACATTCCTCTAGACCTAAAAGTGGTAGCTCTGCAGGTGATCGATCGAAATGGAAGGTTCTATAGCTTCGTATACTACGTTCTCTGAAGAAAGTCATGCCCGTTATAAAGTGAATTCGATCTTTTTGATTACAACTTATACTTGATTACAATTTTAACGAGCCTCAATGTCGATGACCACATGCAAGAGCGAGCTTTCCACAGTTGGGGTTATGTGCAGTAACCCACGTAGGTGGATGGGATAGGTCGTTTTTGGAGATTTTCCACTGCGATGTGCTCCACCCGGATATCAAACCTCAATGAACTGCTGCTGTATAGAGCTGAAAAGAAATGAACTAAAAATTAGAAGTTCTCATACAACAATTGTAAATAATTATTAAGGTGTGAAGGATCGATCCCAGCTGTGGTCGCCGCGAAGTGTGATGCGTGTATTACTCAACCGTGTAAAAATGGTGCTCGATGTGATACTATCAGCGGCCGAGACTATCGTTGTATTTGTACTGCCGGTTACCATGGGAAGAACTGCGAACGCGAAATAGATGCTTGCTTCGGACATCCTTGCCTCAACAATGCTGTCTGCAAGGTACATTTTACCGTGTCTCTGTGTGATTTACGGCCTATGATTTCTTTCCCATACAGTAGACGTCGTTCAAAAAACGAGCGCTTCTGCAGGACGATCATTCGCATGATGTAGTGGCAAATGCAGAACACAGGGGCAAGGTTTATCTTTGCTGCACGGTTCGGAAAACTGAAAAACAAGGCGCCATCACATGATACGGAGACATTGTGATGGCAACACATTCAAAGCCGCGTAAACATCCTTTCTTTCAAAAAAGGGACTAAGCCTCAGAAGGGGGAGGAACAACACCAGGCTGCGCGAGCAGTTCTCATTCCCCGAAGTTCCTGACCCTTCCCATGTTTAGCCCTAGCGGATGCCCCCGTGTCTTGCGATAGTGCCTAAGTGAAGCCTCTTTGAGAGGTGAAGTATTCACAACTTCGACTATCTTATTGTATTATAGTATAAAGCACGTTCACATCATTCGTCAATATGTTAGGCATCGTGTCTGAAGAAAGCTCTCTTCTACCCCATTGAGATGTGTTGTGTGTGGTCATAGTAGCCCACGTGCAAGGACAAAAGTTAAAGCAACAATCCCAGACAAGGTCGTGTTGAAGAACCTCTTTTGTGGATGAGATAGAGTAGCCTACGAGCATCACAGATGTGCCGTTGTCGCAGCTCGAAAGTGTGCGACAATGGTGCTAGGGCTTTACAAAAACATCTTAATCCCGGCTAACGTGAGCTTACGGACGAGATACATCGTGCGCACCCCATGATACGCAGCGTGGATCGGAGTTTCGGTATGCGGGGTTACTGGAGTCGTGGAGCAAGCGTGCTCAGAAAACTCGTCTAGCCCCGCCCCTCCCTTATTTCAAGGAAGAACAGGAAGTACTTGTGAATTGCTTCATCAGCGGCGCGTTCAATATGTTGCACGTACTGGTTTTCACCTCTTAAAACTGTGGCAGTTTCACGAATTTAAACCACATATGCCGATCTACTTTTTTTAGCAAAACCATCAAAAGTATTTCTTTCCCATTTGAAACACGGAACCCAATGGTAGAAATTCAGTGAAGATAGACCTTTTTGTTCCGTGTACGTTGCCTTAGATGTCCACAAACGTGAAAGAACCCCAACAGCAGGTCATGTTGGGGTCCGAGAAATGACTCGCTTACGATGAAGAGCCGTCGACTAATTTGCCGCTCTTTTTTGGTTCATGAGGGCGCGAACCTAGAATGATGTTTTTTTTTGTGTTCCATGCATGATCTCGTACAAAACACTAGGAACCGTTATGAAAAGGCGTGTGTTGTACTGAGCGAACTCCCTTACTAGATGCCAGCCTCTGCTATAAATCAGAGATGATGAACAGTTTTGAGGTTATTCAAGAAGGTCGCTTCAAATGTGTGTGTCCAAAAGGATTCAAAGGAGATTACTGCGAAACAAACATCGACGACTGCGAGAAGAACAAATGTCAAAATGGAGCAAAATGTATTGATATGGTAAGTGGATGGTCGTCCCAAGTCAGTTAAAATCCCATTTTTTGGAAAATAATCATGTTTGCAGGTTTTTTTTTCCAATCAAAATGACTAAATATTCTAGGTCAATTCTTATAAATGTCAATGTGGACCTATGTTTGCTGGCAAGTACTGCGAGGAGAAACTAGAGTACTGCAGCAAAAGACTAAATCCTTGCCGGAATGGTGCTAATTGCAAGACGGACGGTTCTGGCTACAAGTAGGTCTCTCCACACATTTCATTCACAAGTCTTAGCATCCTCTTTGGGACATCATTGAGTAAGGGGTGGGGGGCATGCATTATGACAGCCCATAGCGCCTAAAGTATTTCACTTTTTTGAAGGGGAAGGAAGCGACGGGTAGATATAGAAACGGAATCGTAGACGAACCCGGGGGATTCCCGCTCCCTGTAAAGTTGAAATTCTTGCACCCGGCAAGTGGGGCACCTGACAAGAGCGGCAAGAACGTGCGAACAAAGACAGCTCAGCGAATGAGTTGAATCGCGTAATGTAGCAATCAAGCGTCAAGTGAAACAGAATGTTTATAATACGCCCACATCGCACAATACGCGCTGCGACTCGTTCACTGACCCGTCTGCGTCTCTGCCTTTTTGTAGCGCAACAGGCCTCTTGCCAGGTACCCACAACTGTCGCAACACATGACCTCCTTCTGAGTGAATAAGTCCCATTTTGTGCTAAAGTCTCACGATTCAGGTGTGAATGCTTACCTGGTTTCACTGGACAGAACTGCTCAACAAATATCGACGACTGTGGCAACCACCAGTGTCAAAATGGTGCAATATGTGTGGTTAGAAGTTACAATTTTGCAACAGCTATGACATATCGAACGGCAGGCTCGCTGTGTAATTGTCTCCAAAGTGGCTCGTTAGAATTGAATTTGCAATTCTACATGCACTGTGGACTCCAATCCCCGACCCTTTCCTTTCCTTAACTAACAAAAACGGTATCAAAATACTTTAGTAAACAATAAAGAGAATGCTCTCTGTTCTGATTGTAATTCGATACAAATCAGTTGTGTGCTTCACCGAGAGGTCACAGGGGCATTGTGTCTCTAACAAATTGACGACAGCGCGAGAAACGTTATACCCCGCGCATTGCAGGCCATGTCGGACCGTGCGTATTTATATTTATTATATATTTCCCGCACCCTACTCGTCATTTTTTTTTCGGAAATGCTCGACTTTTTGTTTTTCGTTTTCAGTCCATAGATCAGATATTTATACAACTAGAACCTCGTGGTTCACGAAAAGCTTCAGCATAACAAAATTTTTCCAAACCGCGTGGAGTTTTCAATTCAGCATGAACTCACCCTAGCTCTTAGGAAACGAGTAGAATTGTGAATGACATTTGATTGTTTAGCCAAAGACGTTGTGAACGATAAATTGCCTAGTTGAAAGAAGTCCCAAATACCATAGTGAAAAAGCGCATACGGACACTCTTCATTAAGGATCTTAAATCCCATCCATTTTGTAGCCCTGAATGAGCGTCACTAAATCGAACTTTCTGTTGGAGTGGCCACTTCGTTTGTGCGTTTTATCATGTAAACTAACTTACTTAGTCACCGCTCTCTCAAGTTGATACTTCGAGCTTCCAAAACGGTGCCTTGTTGGACCGTGCGAGGGATGTGTATATCGTGGCAAACGCGATCGCAAAATTTCGTCGGTCCCCTATTTCCAAGAACACGACTTATTGTTAGGCCGTTTGAACACAGTGAGCACCCTGAAGAAAGCGTGAATTATGATGTTCTGCTGTAGTCACGTACAATGCGCGACGCATTGACGCGCTGAAGTGTGTGCTCGCCTCCCACTATTCGTTTTCTCTGCGCTCTCTCAACGAAGAGAGAATGCGTCGAGCCAACCCGCCAACTATACTGAGCGCCGTTCATGTAGGAGGTGGAGGATGGCACGCACGCCAGAGTGGCCTCGCGTAGTCTGGCGCGGCACCGGGGATAACCTCCCTTGACCTGCGTCGCAGCGTTCTGACCGCGTTCAGAACGCTGCGACGCAGGCCAAGGGAGTTCATCCAACGCTCATCTGGTTCTGGACTGCTGCCCAGGACAAAGGGGTTAGCCACATTGTGAGCATAAGAAGCATAAGGATTGTTGTTGCAGAAATCGCGTCGACGCGCATTGTACGTGACTACGGCAGGAACATCGTAATTTACGCTTACTTCGGGTGCTCACTCTGTCTGAACGTCTTACTCCCAAAAACACCAAAACTCGTATTGCCGTCAATGTGTTAAACACAAGCGTGATAACGCCGCTTGAAAGGTAGTTGCTGTTCTGATAACTGGGGACACAGTACATTTGCATAGAGCAGTAGAGGTGACAGTGACCTATTCATTCCAAATACACTGCCGTTAACATCCTTTCCGAATGTCGACAGTGGAGCGGCTTTTCAGGCATCCTCGTTTCCTTATTACGCCTTTTGTGGCGCATTTTCCGCCGCGAAAGCGTCACCAGTGCTCTATACGATTACGAAAACTATTCAATGAGCATTCATAGAATTTCAGGATGGCATAACGACTTATTCTTGCAAATGTGTGATGGGATTTTCGGGAGAGTTTTGCGACATACCGCCGCTGAGCAACGCTCTGCATCCGAAAACCTCACAATGTAATAGCCTTTCTTGTGGGCATGTAGGTTTCCTTCACTTATCAGCTTGAGAATTCTGGTAAGAGTGACTGGATAATCAGAAATTGCAATATAGGGCTCATGCTACACAAACGAGGAAATGAGTGAATACGAATGCCGGTGTCACGAAGGCTACACTGGTGAAAAATGCGATCGTATCCGTGCAATTGGATTTGAGCAGCCTTCTGCATACGTCGCACTGGAGCCGTGGGCTGTAGAGAACGGAAATCTGACATTCACTATAAGGACAACTAACCGGTTGGTTTTTTTCTTTTTTCCATTGTGAATTAGAGCATGTGTATTTCGTACGTTCTCAAAAATCTTAGAATAGAGCTCTCGCGTGAGTTTTGGAAGATTTCTGTTATCAAAGAAGACCAGCCCTGCGCTCCCCCAAGCTTACCCGTGTTGCTATATTTGCAGGCAACACTACACAGCTTGGACTCATAATTTATTAGCGATAACTCCTTTGACTTCCTACAACTAACTTCCTGCCGAGCGTGGAGAAGCCCGGCCAACGCTTGTAGTCGTCCTCGTAATAGCGGTAACAGCGGTAACAACGGCCTGCAGCCGATAGTGTCCCTCGGGTGTAGCGGGACACTAACTTACCAGCGCTCCGAGCGAACGGGACAGCATGCCCGAACATGCTGACGGGTGCTAGCAGGCACCCCTAGCCGTTCGCCTTCCTCGCGTTGCCCGACGACCGTCTCTCCCGGAGGAGACGAAGAGCGCCGACTGGCAGAGGCGACCCTTTAGGCCGATGTCAGACTTTGCGAATCGCGCGATTCGCTAGCGTCCGCGGTCGCGTTGCGGTACCAGCCAATTGAGTGATTCACTGGCCGCGACGCGACCGCAGACGCTAGCGAATCGCGCGATTCGCAAAGTCTGACATCGGCCCTATATAGGCCTCGGCTGGAGGCGTGGCCGGAGGCGGAGCATGCCCCGCTCGCCGGTGCATGCGCCGCCAGCGCGACCAACGGCGCGACAGGGGCCGGGCGCGCGGTGCGCCCACGACCGTCGTCGCGAACCGCGACAGTTGTTGCATTATAAATATCGCCGAGTTTAGCTTCACCCCACTCGGCTGTGTTCAAACATCCAGAGCTACTTAATCATTCATTCGAAAGAGGAAATAGTATATAAAAGCGACTACTCGTTGCCCATAGCATTTTATTCATTCATTTGATTTATCGATTATCATCACGAAGACCAGTTTATTTATCCACGCAGAAAGTGTCACTCCTAGGAGTAGTACTGTTTTCTCTCTGATCTTTGGGGTAGTTACTTTGTGTCTTTTCGACCATATTGCTTCTTCATGATCAATTTATCTTCTTAGCGTAATTTTTGCCTACTCTGAGAGCTACATATTGATGACGAACAGTTGAGGACGACGATTGCTGTGAATTCGCCTTTTGCAGAAGTAGCGATCGAAGTTGGAAGGGCACTTGTAACAGAATTGAATCTCTCCCACTGTTTTTTTTTCAATTCTACGTGTATTTTCCCTCAACAGCAATCACTCGTACTTACTTATGGTATCACTTCTCAAGAAGTGAAGACTTTGATTACTGATCTATCGTTTTAGAAGCGGTATGATTGCATACTACGGCGACAAAAGTTTCCTTTCTGCAGAACTTTATGATGGAAGAATAAAAATCGCCTTCTATATTGGCAACTATCCCACTAGTCACATGTATAGCTTCGTCACGGGTGAGTTGAAATTTTTGTTCATGCTTACCTATCTGTCGTGGTTCTCGCAAGGGACTGATCCCAGGTGGAATTGGCTATTTGTAAAGAGACGATAACGATGTGTTTCTGGAGCTGATCTCAAAACTGTCCCCAAGGGGAGCAGCACATCATTAGCGGTCGTGTTCACTCTGCATCGGGTATGAGAAAGAAATCTCTTGAAGGAATCTTCCACGGACCATGGACCAGTGGGCGGGACCGGAAGTTTTTGTGACGAAATGCATGGTAGGTACGGATCAGGGTCAACCGTCCGTTGGACAAAGTCCAACGGGGGGGTCGTATTTGGCCGACGCTAGAGGGGGGGGTCGTATTCGCAGGAGTCAACGTTGCAGTACGAAGAGGTTTTTGGGTGTAGATGACGAGAGGTGGTTTTCGCTATAAGGAACCTAATGTGTGTTGTGATGAAGCTCGCAGCTGTTGGCTCTTGCTGGGACCATCGAACGATTAGAATCAAGACGTTAGTTCTCGCGGACAGTAGGTGAGAGGTAAAACTTTGAGTGCTTCTTCAAATATTGAGCACAAGCGAGTGCATGGCGCACATCAGAGCAGAAGAGTCTACTGCGAAAGTATCCATATTTGACTGCTCACGTACACAAATATAATTCTAGAGGTGAACCAATGCCTTCAAACTGGACCTAAGTTAGTAAAAGAGTGACCACTTTGGTAGATTGACTGCTAAAGGGCTACAAGAAAAGTTTGGGAACAAAAATATTTGCCTGTCGGCAACTTCTTGAAATGGGTTTAGCATCTGTAATGAAGCACAAGCGTGCGATGTCACGGTATCATTAATTCCCGATAAAATTGAGTTTGAAGAGAGTTGTCAGTGTTTAAGTGTTGAAAACCTGTGTTTTCAGGAGAGTAGCTCCGAAAATTCATGAAAAAAAAACGGTCCAACGGGGCGATTTTTTGACTCCTTCAACTTTGAAGGAGTTCAAGTATTCGTTGGAAAGCTCTAACCTTCTTCTTCAACCCAGGGGACAAGAATGCAAAAGGTGGAATTTGAAGAAAGTTATAGCCATTGAAAGCCAAAAAACCTGGTCTTGCGAAAAAAACGGTCCAACGGGGCGATTTTTTGAAGGAAAGAGTTTTTGCAAAAGCTTGAGCACTTTTTAGAAAGAAAACAGTCTGAGCTTTCCAATTTTTCTTACCGCTCCTCATAATTCCTTCTTTGAAGAAAGTTACAACCTTTCAAAGGACGAAGTGCGCATTTCTGTGAATTCTTTGTTTTCTACCCCATAACTGACGTAGTTTTGAAGATGAGGCATAATCGTGGTTACCTTCTGAAACAAGCAGTTTTGTAGATTACAAATCTACTTAGCAATTTAAGAAATATTGATATTGAACAAAATTACGCTTATTTGAAAGTCAATAGTCTGTTTCTCGCTGCCCGCGCTGCGCCGAGGGGAAGATTGCGCGCGCCAATGCGAATGCAACGCTCCCGTGCTCTAGAGCGTTTAGAATCAGACGGCAAGGAGGTGAGCGAGCAGCCGCGAGCGCGCGATATCAATCGGTCGCTCACTTAGCCGTCAGGTCAACCTAGCATACTGGCGATGCGCATAACATCATCCACTTTGTTTGTGAATACTAGCATAAGTGAAGAATAACCCCGCGAAATCTAGGAATCGTTAATCAAGTTAGGAAGACTCGTTCAAGTGAAATCAGCGTCTCAAGACTCATCGTTAGTCCTTTATGAATGGTCACTTCAACCTTCCTGTTCTTTTTGGTTGTGCATTGGTTGAAATGTTGTTTAGCTCGCTTTCAGTGAATGACGGTTTGCCACACCGAATTGAAATTCTCGTCCAGGGAAAAAAGTGCTCACTATCTGTCGACAGCCTTGCTGTTCAGTCCATTGAAAACGACGGAAAATTGGAACTGTTTGCGCTCGAGACAAAACAGTACCTCTACATTGGTGGACTACCCCCTGATCGAGCAGCTCGTGTTAAGGAATCGTTCCATGTCAAGGAATCTAACAGTTTTACAGGTACTTTATATCAAACATCAAAGGAGTGCAGAAAGGGAAACTAGCGTTTCTACCGAACATTTTCCAAAGAACACCTTAAGGGCAGTGACTGCAACTTGAAGGCGCATCAGGCTCATATATGTTGTTGTGCTGTTGTTCAAAGTGGGTCTTCGAACAAAAAGTCGTAAACCTAAGATTTAATTTCGATTTCGAGTGGGCTTTTCCTAGAATCGTGTCCGGGGTACCCTCGTCGAAACGGCACTTTCTTGACCTCAAGCTTATTCACCGTTTCGAGGAGCTGAACGCGGCTGTTACAAGGCTTCTGTCAACCAAAGGGTGAGAGCGTAGCTGGAAAAGCACACACTTTGTCTTATTGGGACTAAGCCTTTTGAAGGAGATAAAGAGGAGATGCTGTGATAGTGTGCACTTGTGAGAGCTCCCAGACATCACTACAAAACGCTGAACCGCCAAGCCTCACGGTTGACAGAAGTCCTCGGACCGAGCACGATTGCGCCTTTGATTTGGCCCACCAAGGACGAGCACCCTCCAGACATCGTGTTCACTGCCTTCAAAATCAACGGCTAGAAACTTCCAAAGGAAAGAGAAATTCGAGGGCACTGGGGGGATCTGCCATGTCACGTACAGCGACTTACCCAATATGGGCCAGGCATTCCTAACACTTACAGTTCTCCCTTAGAGCGAATTTATATGAGCGAAGCTAATTAGAGCATTCCATCGCAAGCTACGATGAAATCGCTGCCGTTGAATATGAAATTAAAGGTGAAAAACAGCGGAAATGGAGTAAAAACCATAGGAAACGGCCCTAACTCACGCATCGAGACCCACTCCGTCTGTGAAATTTCCACACTGAACGAGCCAGCGACCAAGGCCTAGGTCATTTGGGTGTGTAGCAACAGAATCGTCCGGAGACCCGCGCTTGTGGTCGCGGCCGCGACGTCGCGACTGTAGTGGACGAGTCGTGCGGCGTTCCTTTGAATTTCAAAAGGACGCTATACCGACTTCTCCCTTAGACATTTTGGTCAGTGCCATGCTACTTCGTTTTCTGTTCCATACTGTTTGTTTTTATGGTTATGTGCTGCGGTCCAAACAAAGCCATAGGTGGTCTTTACAGTATTGCCCACTATCCATTCAGGGAACGTCACTATAGGGAAACTCGCTATTGTATTATTCGAAATTCGCTATTATATCGCTGTGTGCCTCTACATCTACAGTATTGATATTATTTAGAATCATAATCAGAAGATTCATAATCATAATTCATTTCATAATTCAGATTCATTCAATTTCATCATTTCATAATTTAGATTCATAATCAGAATCAACAGAATCGTCCCATGGTCCACGGCCAAAAGGGTTAATGTGGACCGCAGCAAATCTGTCGCTCCAATCGAATAGTCTGTTGTTGCCGCGCCCATCCAAAAAGTGCCGCATTACGGCGCCGCGCAAGTAACCGCGCGCGACGGCGCCACTCCCGGACGATTCTGTTGCACGCTCTCCAGGTCATTTGGACGTCCTAATCCTGACAGCCAGTATCAGGCCTACAAAACTACACTTTAGATGGGAACGCATTGAAACCGAACTAAAATATATACCAGCTGAACTGAATGTTTTTAATGAAAAGTGAGCTATGATGATGATTGAGAGCATCTTTTGCTATTATTCATACACCTAGGGGTGTAGCTCTTCACGCGTGTGACGGTTACCACTGGTCACCTTGCTACATGGCTTTCGTGGTGGAGGCTTCAGGGCGTGCCCTTCGAGACAAAAGCGCCACTCACAATCAGCACCCCCTCAAGGCTTAGGCTTCCTTTACACTAGGCATATTTCTTCCCTTCCCGTACTCATATAATGCCATCGAATCTGTCTACTCTTTTCCTTGAAATGTGTATTCAGGATGCATCAGCGATGTTTTTGTGAATGAGGTGGCTGTAGATTTCGAAAACGCTGTGGAAAAGGAGCGAGTCACTGTTGGATGTGCTCATGTTGTTGATCTCTGTGCTGGTAAGTCTTTACGGTTTTCTGTATTGGTCGTATTAAAAGCCGTAAAGATTCCGCTGTTTTGAAGGAGTGGTCTGTGGAGAAGGTCACTGCGAAGCAAACTCAACATATAGCAGAGGCTTCAGCTGCCGTTGTAAGCATGGCTACACCGGAGAATCTTGTCAACAGCGTAAGAATCACCAAAAATTGTTTCACTTATTTGTTTATTTCCCCCCCCCCCCCATCAAATAATAGCGCTGTGGCTACATATACAGTCTAAGATTGGGAACTAGTTTACCATAATTTTAAGCGTTAATTGGGGAAAGGAACCCTAAATTATTGGCAAACTTCTGTCAACCTCTGTTCACAGAAAAGTTGAAGGCGCGAGTCGGAACTAGGTTCCAAGAGCCAGTCTATCTTACAGTGAGAATAAGGGTCCCTAAGCGCAGGAGGTGCGACACTGTCGCAACTGAAAAGTGCGGGGCAACGGCGCTAAGGTCTTACCGTTGCGGCAGACGTGGTGCTGCGCCCTCTCGCGTTAGACGTACTATCTCGCGTTTTCCCTCTCCTCGCAGCGCTGTGTCTCTCCGTCGTACCACGGCCGGCCTCTAAGGGAAATTTAGTGTTTTCTATGGTGCTTTTTGCTTTTTCTCCTCACTAATGTTCCTCATTGCTCCCTTGCCTAATTTTCACGAAAAATAACGCATCCATAATTCCCGACTCGTGTCCTTAAGGCAGACCGCTTGCGACTTTAAGATTCCTGCTCAATAATGCAGTGATATTCATCAAAAGAGAGCAGTTTTCGAAATATTATCAATTTTATACTATCAGCTTTTCCCCACATTCCCCACATGATGTAGAAGGAATAGATTAGAGTCCGAAGAACCAAAGCTCTGCTTGTAGGAAACTAAGACAAGATTCCTCTGGAATTCATCTGAGGTGTTCGTCTTCGCCCGACTGTCGGCAATCATAATGATCAGCTTTTCCGGCCTTCTGCATTGTCTGTTGATTTTTAGGAGTAATCACCTGTAACAAAGAAAAGTACCGACGTTATCATGTTGAAGGCGATTGCCGATCGGTGGACATGGTGAAGAATGCTGAATGTGTTGGGTTTTGTGGAGACGGCGAAGTATGTTTGATGATTTGTTGCATGCCAATATTCTATTCTACAGATTCAACTAAGTTCTTTTGTTTCAGCACGATTGCTGTGCTGCTATAAAAACGAAAAGAAGAACGTTGAAAATGTTGTGCCGTAACGGTCAGACGTATGTTTTCTTTTCCTACGTTGAGATGTGCTGAACTGGAGGCTCAATTAAGCTCACAATTTTTGAGGTGCCCAGCGCGCGAGTAAATTGTATAGGCAGTGCGGTGCTTGTAACAGCAGTGCGAAACGCTTAGGTTTTCCGGTTATGTCAGGTTGACGCCAGGGCGCGACGGTCACGTCCATTTTTGCGCGACCAATTCGCTATGGCGAGGCGAATTCAAAGGTGGAGTTTACGAGAAGTTAGCCCATTGGGATTAAGGTAGCGGTGGCCAGAAATGCCGGAAGAAGAAAAAACCACGAGAAACGGCGGAGACTGAGGAATCTCATCAGTGCCCTCTTCTACAATGACGTTTTCTCTACTAAACGGCTAGAATCAGACGACGAGGAGGACGTAGACGGAGTGAGCCTGCTGGACCGCTGGAGTATGCTCTTCGCTGCGATACGCGCATCGTCTGGTATGGTCATATAGCGCGATCCCATTGGCATAGCGTACAGGCCATGATTACAGCATCCTGCTGTGGCCGGACAACTCGTCCACGCAACACATTGTGCTTGCCTTGGCATCAGGCCAGCGAAGCTATCCGCTCTTTTTTGAATCCTTGGGACTCAGCGAGATTTTTGAGACCCAAATTATCATCGATCAATTACTGAAGTCTGGTAGTTGAGTGATACGGACGAGTTGTCCTACCGCAGCAGATGCGCCTGTGCGCTCTAATGCCAATGATATAGCGCCATATGACCGCCTCCCGCATCGTCCCGCACCCTTAAGGTTGGTTTTGAAAGTTAAGCGACAATGACAACGATATCCAGCGTAGCCATTTTTGTCGTCGGTTATCGAGGGTCCTGATCACGAATATGATATCCATTTTTGGCGCTGGCGCCAAATTGGCGCCATTTGGCGCCAGCTGGCGCCACACTGATTATCACCAAATTCGCTGTAAACTTCTGAATAGGGGTTATTTGGGGCCCTGATCACGAATATGACACTCGTTTTTAACATTCGTGCTGTTTAACGCATATTTTCTGCTTTTCTAAGCTTTCTCACCTATAGCGCCTAGACTAAGCTTAGGGGAGGGGAGTGAAACTCCGGAGTGGGTAAACCACGCACCGTGTGGCAAAAGTTGGAGTGTGTTAGACCACAGGGGAGTGGCCTACTCACTTTGGAGCCCTCCACTATTCAAAGGCTTAGTCCTGATTGCGATCTAATTAGTGCGAGGGCGCAGACGAGCAGGAAATAGGCGCCGAATAGCGCTAACAACAAAAACGAATGTCATATTCGTAATCAGGACCCCAAATAACCCTCATACAGAAGCTTACAGGATTTTTTGTACCCTCGGCTTAGGGGAAGGATAGGATATGGCCCCTGATGTGCGGGTCACCAATGGGATGTTGTACTTGTCTTGTCACCTTCATCTTATAACAGTTCTTCTTAAGATTTATTTACAGGAAGACGACTGTAGCAACCATCGTTCGGAAATGTCAGTGCCAGAGCACTTGTCGTGCAAGAACCTATCGATCTATATTGAGGAGTCGATAAAATTGGATTTTTTTCATGGTTATTGAATATGTTGGGTCGAGTCGTAAGTAACTTCCGCATTCATGAACCAAAGCGAATGCGAACTACCTTGAGAAATCTTCCTATGTGAAACTTCTAATAATTCAGATTTCTATCAAACAGTTTTCTGCAATGCTAATGGCTGTTAAACTTAGCTAATATTAGATTGGAGCATGACTTACGTCGACTTTTTCTCTATTCCTTAAGGAAATTGATACTTTTGTGGATTCAACCATCTTATTAAATTTCATAGAAAATTTGTGCAGCAATGCTAATCTTAATAGTCGCCCTTTGTTCTAAAGTTGCTTCAAAGATTGAAAAATCTGGGTTTTTTTTTGTTGAGAAATGAAGGTACGCCGGTCTGCAAAACCTAAGGATGGGAGCAACTCTCACATGATATCTCTTTGGAAAACCAGGGTAGGATGATTGTTCGAAGAGGCCATATGTAATGAGATTTACACTGGTGAATGCGTTTTTGAACGGTGACCTCTTATCTGCTTTCCAAATCTGCCAGGCGATTTTCTGAACGGAGTTAAGTTGAGAATTTATCCATTCATCCATCAGCCTATAATCGAAGCCTATGTAGCGTTGGGATGATATAAGTCTCATTTTTTCACCCACATTATTTTTTATTTTGTTATTATTTTCAAATCTTTAGGGTTGCCGTCGTCCAAATAGGTCAACCCTGGAACTACCGGCTATGGATATGTAGCATCAATGAGTGACTCGCCCACTATTTCAGTATTTCGAATTTTTCTAGACATCGGCCCCAGGGATTGTTGGACTCTCTGAGCACAAATATCACATTCGTTTGCTCAAAAACGGCTAAAGCGACAACGGTTCTAGGTGCAACGTGTTCCTACTTCTTAACTCAGTAGACCATGCGATCCTGTTAGCTCGTGCATCTTCACGTCTCGTCACCTAGCAAATGTTCTCGCCGAAGAAACGATTTCAACGGGATGACAGAGACTGTCCGTCGGATAGAGAGGCCATACTTAGGCGATTGCCGGTGCAACTGTTAGGCCGATGTCAGACTTTGCGAATCGCGCGATTCGCTACTAGCGATTCGCGCGATTCGCTAGCGTCCGCGGTCGCGTTGCGGTACCAGCCAATTGAGTGATTCACTGGCCGCGACGCGACCGCAGACGCTAGCGAATCGCGCGATTCGCAAAGTCTGACATCGGCCTTAAAGCTGGAATTACGTGCCGTACATTCCTGATAAATACCTTTGCAACTGCAATTGGCGACTGATGTGACCCATTCTTGCCTGTAACATAGCGTAGCGATCGTGTGCTGTTGCGGTTGTCGTGGTTTATCATCTACTCTTCTTTGGGCAGCAGTGGCGGTGGCTCATCTCGCTCCTCATACACGAGACGCAACGTTGTGAGCAATACCAAACTCCCGACTGCACTCGTATTACATCTTCTTTTTCTTATTTCCTAATATTTTTCCTCGGATGAAGTCACCCCTGCCACCCCTGGAACTCGGTGTAGTGAAAATAACCACCACTGCCCACAGTAATTTCTTACCACTTATTACACTACCTCCAATCCAATTCCATGAAACTCCTAATCTTTCGTGGCCAGCCCAACATTGAAACCGACCGCACGATATGAAGGACCCAGTACACTGTGCATGATTGGGAGAACTTTAGTATTATCTCGCAAAATTTCATCCCTTTCCATTAAGTTGTTATCTACTTATCTTATTTAATCCACCTCGTCCAAAGGTTTTGCACGGAAGTGTACAAGCCCGAAGAAGAGCGTCGGTGAAGAAGAAGCAAAACGAATGACAAAAACACTGACATCAAGGAACTCTCTTTTGTGAGCATGCATAGACTGAACGAAGAAACACAGGGTGCCGGGGTGAGAGCACAAAGTATGTGCTTGATGCAGACCCCCTGCCATAAATACCGTTGCATTGCCACAACCGAAAAGGTTGACACTGTAATGACAAGGCCCAGCTGCCTTGTCGCGCCCATTCGTTTCGTGACTGCATAATTTTAGCGCATGCGGTCTACGATGCTAACGGGTGGTACTGACATCTAGCTTCTAGAAAGTGCTTTTAATTCTTCTGGGAAAATGTAATCCTTGTTCTCAACATACTTATTGGTAGAACTGTCAACCAAAATCAGTGTCAAAATTGTTTTTTTTTTGTTGTAGGCGAATTTGGCTTTGAACTAAAAGAGACAGCTATCAAAGCCACTTGCTGAAAAAAAATAATGTGCGGAAAAAATCGACATGAATTCTGCATGCATCACCTCAATATATCCGTTGTTTCCATGCTTCTATTTGAGATTCAGGCTCATCGTTTCTGGTAAAACTTAAATCTATGACATCATCACATAGTATATGTTCAGTATAATCTAGCAAGGGAACTGAATGTTTCGAAATATTTTCAGTGAACATATCGTTCCTCTATCTCTTGTTCTGCAGGTATTATTGATCATGTTCAGAGCTGTGCATTCCAGGTCAACCTTCACAGAAATAATATCATTAGGAAAGTGGTTGCACAGTCCAGACCGATAAGTCTTATTAATGCGAGACCGTGGATCATATTTAAATATTGGTAGTCAGCGATGGAAGTTACTTACGACAAATTTCAGCCTTCTTCGTTATAGTTATTTGATAAAGGATTTTCCCGATAGTTCAATATGTCTGAAGATTGCCATTTGTTGCCATAACAGCCCAAATTTCGTTCATTCTGAGGCGTTTTACTGCTTTCTATTTGTTCACTAGTCGAGAGCATTTTTTGTTCATTTATTGACCGTGATATTATTTTATGAATGAAAATATTTTATATCCAAACATTTATTATGACAATTGGGAAACTTCAATATATTTATTATGACGGCTCAACACTTCACAATAATTGCAAAAGCACCATTCTCGCTGGAGAAACTTCAACAGCTAGAGCCCTCTTTATGGAAACTTACGCGAAAAATTACTTGCATTCTTTTTCACATGAATATGTCAGTTGTGATCACTGGAAACAGCACACAAAGTTTCACGCATTCGGTTTCCGAAGAGAAACAAACGTACAAAACTACACTCTATGGACAATCGAAGGTAAAGGGCGGAGCCAAAGGCGGGGCATGGAAAGAAGTCCGCCTTGGGCGGCTACGTATCAGGCGACGCAATGAAAGAATCGGGTTAAAGCGTGCGATTTTGGAGAGTAGAGACAAATCGATCGATAGAATAGGATGCAGTAGAAGTGTGAGATGTGAATGCAATAAGTCAAAAGGCCAGAAAGAGTTTCTAGTGAAGGCACTCCAAGAACCAAGTGGAAGCATTCCCGTCGCCAGCATTTGTGACAGATGTCCGGCGGTACTTTGAACGCGTAGCAGCCCTTTCGATTTTTCGAATTTTTTACCAAAACAAATGCAATTTTTCTGTTCTTTTCATTCTTATCGTGGATGATGAGTCTCAAGCCAGTGATTTATGGGATAAATAGAATCGTGTTTTTCACTAAAAGATTCCTTTAAGTTTGGAATACCTGGCGTAATCCTAAGAAAGTAACGTTCCAGTAATTTGCTGAAGTCTCGTTCCACGTCCTGCTGTCAAATGCAACTAAAATCAAATCCATCTAGAAACTATTGAAAATTTACCGTGTATTCGAATATGTCTTCTACTTCTATGCATGCACCACCATAATCAACATATCGTCAATGCGAGGGTAGGTGTTCAATGTCTCTCTTGTAGAATTCCATAGAGTTCTGATCGAAGAAATATTGGATGTCGATTTTGACTTTATGGTGATTCAAGTGAGATTTCTTCTCCAGAAGGTGATTGAGAGAGGAGAGCGGATAGTCGTTCGTTGACGCAGGATTAGTGCTACAAGGCGGAGCTAAAAGAACTGACCGCCCGAGAGTCTCCAATTTTTTAGGAATTTTCTTAGCAAGGTGGACTCGAACGACCTCAAAAATAGATTTTGTCTTACTTTGCTTTTGAAGGCGTTGCCATCAAGCTGTCGACGATTATCTTCATCACTGACACTGGTATTAGTTGGTGCCGGTTCCCAGCGCAAAGCCCCTCGTATTCCGCCAACGACTCAGGAAGTTCGAATTCAGAGGGAGTTGGGTTTTTGCTGTCAGAACTCCCGAATCGTTTGAGCAAAGCTACTGCGGCTTGTGGATTTGTTAGCACACTGCACCCAGTCCACATCACCAATGAGTATGATGGATGGTCATTCGAAGGAACTATGGGAAACCAACAGGAACATGATGATGTCAGATCGGGTTTAGAGCTGATTCGGGCTCAGAGCATGTGAGAGACAAATTCCATATTTTCAAACCTTAGCGACTTTATCGACTTGTCTCAGTACTCTGCCTTGTCACACCAAAAGCGCTCTGACAAATCACTTTGTTCAGATTCCTTTAAAAGCGCCGGATAGAGCATCGAGATTTGACAGTCACGAGGTGGTTGGAGTGTGGACCTCTTCCAAATGAAAAAAGGAAACCTGAGTAGAGTAACCACCTGTGCAACGTGGATTGAGAGGTCGCGCCCTCAACTATATTCTGACTAATGTTAGCTCGCCTATCTGACGGGCCACCTTGTTTGCTTATTGCCTTCTTTAGCTAGGATACAATTTCTCCACGCACCAGGCTATGTGATAGATTGGGATCTCCCACATAGGCTGGTTCGTGGAATATCCTAATCGGCAGTCATAAAGAAAGAGGCCCAGATATATTCTTCTTGTTCTTCTTATTCTTCAGCGTCTGTCCCGCTTGTAGGCGGGGTCCGCTTTTCTGATGTGTTGACGCCACTTTTCCCGATTAAATGCTTGATCGGGGTGGATGTTAACGACTTCAAGTCTCGTGCAACGTATCGAGCCATCGCTGCTTCGGGCGTCCCCTAGGCCGCTTTCCGGGCACGTCAAGGTTGAGACCGATCTTACGGACACTGTCATCTTTCGCGCGAAGGACATGACCATACCATCGAAGACGGGCTTCGCGCATCTTGTCGACAATTGGAGCCACACCGAATCGCTCTCTGATGACATCGTTTCGAATGTGGTCTATCGTGTGACTCCGGCTGTCCAGCGCAGCATCTTGTCTCCATCACACTGAGACGGCTTCGATCTCTTTAGTCGTAGGCCAGCACTCAGCACCGTAAATCGCGACCGGCCGGATGACGGTTCTATAGATCTTAGATTTGAGACGTTCTGGCATGTTTTTATCGCAGAGAACGCCAGTCATCGAGCGCCATTTCGACCAGGCTGCATTCACGCGAGAATTCGTTTCAAGACCAGGCTGCCGTCAGACGCGATTGCTGATCCAAGATACTTGAATGATGTTGTACGTGTGAGCTCAGTACCATTGATCTTAATAGAGCCTAACTCACTCGAATCGGTGGTCAAGTACTCAGTCTTCTTGACGTTCAACCTGAGCCCGAACATAGCTAGACGGTCGGACCAGGTTTGCACCTGTTGCTCGAGCGTGCTTTTATCTTCGCTAGCGAGCATCACGTCATCAGCATAAAGAGCGTCCATGGAGCCGGCTTCTGGAGATCTCTGTAATGGCATCCATGACGACAACAAATAGGAGTGGGGATAACGCAGAGCCTTGGATGTACCCCGACAGAGATGGGAAAATCCATCGATGTTCCTGCTGCCGTTTGCACTCGGCTCTTTGGACTCGAGTAAAGGATGCGCACCCACTCGACGAGCTCTTCAGGCACGCCATGCTGTCGTAAGGCATACCATATAACGTCCCGCGGAACGCGGTCGAATGCCTTCTCCAAATCTAGGAAGGCAAGGTGCACCGGTCTTTGTTTCTCGCGATGCTTTTCTAGCAGAAGGCGAGCGGCGTGTATGGCATCGATAGTGCTGCAACTAGCCACAAAACCACACTGGTTGGTGGTCAGCTCGACGATGTCCCGGATACGGCTATCTACAACTCGCTCAAAGATTTTCATGCTGTGCGAGAGCAGGCGAATTGGACGGTAGCTAGTGCAGTCTCCAGGACTGCCCTTCTTCTTCCAGATAGGAATCGTCGTGCTCTGTTGCCAGCTCTCAGGCACCTTCTTCTCTGCAACGATCTGGTTGAAGAACTCCGTCAACCATTCTGCAGGATTCCAGCACTTTGATTTCCACAAGTCGCCGCTAAGTCGTCAGGACCAGTTGCTTTGCCTGATTTCATCTTCTTCATGGCCGTGATGGTCTCCTCCACGGTTATCTTCTGAACCGTGTACTGGCGGAGCGCAGGGGATGGCGGGATGAGTAAATTCGACTGTTGAGATGTTTTCGAAGTAGTCACGCCATCGTTTCAGTGTTTTCTTGCGGTCCGTCAAGAGGTGGCCATTCTCGTCATTTATGCCGAAGAACTTTTCTATATCCTCGGTCTGGCGATGGCGGGTCTTTGCAAGTCGGTAAACGTACCGCTCACCATCGCGCGACTCGAGTTTCTTACTGATATCAGCAAAATGAGCTGCTTTCGCGGAAGCAACGGCCTTCTTTGCCTCTTTCTTCGCTATCTGATAGCTCCGCCAGTTCTCAGCTGTCTTTTCGTGAAGAAATGCGTGGTACCGCTTCTTCTTTTCGCGCACTTTCTCTCTGACCTGGTCCGTCCACAGCCACGTTTGCTTGTCAATTCTCCGCCGTCCAGGCTTCGTCATGCCGAGCTCGGATCGAGCTATCCGAGTTATTTCTTCGGCAGCACCTTTCCAAGTTTCGTCGACAGTCGTTACCGCTGGTAATTGAATGCAGGAAATCACGGCCGCTTCTTTTTCCTT
>MU868332.1:879979-933055 GCA_036418205.1 Ostertagia ostertagi | reverse complement strand
AAATAAATAAATAAATAAATAATCGGTCGTCGAAGCACTCCACGTTTACTATCGAATCACGAAAGCGTTCGGAGACAATCATCCCGACGCCATTGGTGGTTTTGGGACCGCCACAGAGAACGGCTTTGAAGCCGCGGCCAATGTCCCTCGACTTGCAGCAGGACCACCTCGTTTCCTGCACAGCACAGAAGTCTACTCGTCGGCGCTCTAGCGCCTCTGCCAGCTCGCTGGAGCGGCCCGTAAACGTGCCAACATTTAATGTTGCAACGCGGGTCTTCGATACGTTGCATGGCTTTTGGACTAGCCTAGTTGCCCCTCGATGCCGTCCTTGCACCGGAGACCCTCGCATACTTTTCACACTCGCCGGGCTTTGCGAGTGCGCGTCGGCTCCCGCGGACGCCGTAGCATTATCTCAACATTCATATGGTGACATTAACATTTGTGATGTGACGTGGGTGTTCGTAGGCCGGCCTGTCACGAGGGCCTGTCACCTGCATTCGAATGTCCGTTGTCCAAAGTGAGCAGTTCCCAGTGGCACCCCTTGGAGGAACGGACACCGCCATATATGTCTCTTGGAAATTGTCCTAGCTAAAGAAGGCAATAAGCAAACAAGGTGGCCTATCAGATAGGCGAGCTTGTGCGCAGAGTTGCGAAAGACCTTGGAAAGCTTCAACAATAATTAGAAGACTTTTAAAACAGTACATCTAAAGTGTATCAAGAATTATGGACTGAGCAATATTGAATACACATGCAAATACAACCCAGCCGAAGATCATGTCAATTCTTGCTGCATCAATAATAATGCATCATACATTACACAACTCTCAAATACATTGCCCTATCATTCAAAAAGGGTTAATCTCTTCAAAAGAAGTTAAAAAAAATATGCCAATAATTAGAATTAATGCACTCGCCGTGGAAACAATACTGATGCTGAACCAACCCACACAGGGTATAGCACGAGGAATGAAAAATTTCCAATGCAAAATCCTTCCTTAACAAATTCTCTGCTGCTATAATTGTGACAAGGGAGCTGTTTTGATTGTGGTGGTGGTAGTGCATGTGCAGTGGTATTGCATAAGCTGTTTGATAAATCATTTATTCATTTTAATGCAACAATGGGTGAAACACACAATAGAGAAGAAAAAGAGAGAACAGAAATTGTTATTATTATTCGTTATCGCATCTCGTATTGTTGGTGTCTTAGGTCATATGTTCGAGTGTAAGTTGTCTTGTCATCTTGACGAGGTGGCGAGTCCGACCGGCATAGGTTCGTCGTGGCGTTGTTGTAGAAGTTGAGATGAGTTCAGGTAGATGGTGCGCGACCGTAATCGCTTGATGAGAGGGGTGGAGCCCCAGAGAGAGAAGAGAACGTTGAATGAAACTAAACTCAAGGTGACACCGAACTGGAAGACCCCCACTGCCGCCCGGAGCGCGCTCTTTATACCTTCCAGGAGAGCGTACATATGCCTGTGCTAGTAGGCGTTCCGTTGGGCATGGCAAGTTGAAACTGTGGTAATTTGTACGCGGTAAATTCAAAATGTATATTCCGTGGCTAGGCACTTGTTTGTTGTTAACACGAAAGGGTTTAGCCTTAGGGTATTTGGGTATCCAGTCACTATCATGACTGGGAAGTCATGACAGGAACAGCAGCCGTAATTTTGTCTTCTCGCATCGTCACGCCTAATTAAACACCACTAAGACGCTCACGGAATCAACATCAATCACACCGCCAATTGCCCTACCTTATCCAACAGTATGAAATCGACAATCCGCGTCTAAGTTGTTTAAGGCCGAGGGGCAGTAGCAGAGTGACCATCTTCTAGGAAGGATTTGTGTCTAATATGATTGTAGGAAGTTGAATGTCTGTATCCATAATATTGCATGTTCAAACGTTAGTGTTTTCAACTTGCAGATTGACTGTCCTCAAGCCAAATTCACCAATACTCGTAAATTCACAATGCCATAGTCATCAATTCACCTCGATGGCGGGAAGGAAACGGCAACTAAAGGCGTTTCCATCAATTCTCCGTCGTACGGAATGTCATGGCCTTCCGTCACGATACACTATGGTGCCTTTTTGTCGATGCTCTCGACAATCAATCGATCAGGTGCTTAATAACCTTAGCTCACCGCCAATCATGCCGGCAATCCATCCTAGCAAGCCACTTCAAGGGACCGCCCACCTACTCCTGTATAAATACCATCCACGATTTGGTATAAATATCCAAATCTGAGGTTTCGAGAAAGTCTGCTTCCAGCGTTCCCGGGACTCATCTCTCTAATAAGCAACAGAGTTCGCCGTGCAAACAACCTAAATGACAACAACCCAAGCGACCAAGCAACTGCGGTCGCCCTGTAAATAACCTAATCAAGACGGACAAGCAAACAACTACAGCTGCCCTGTCAAGAAGTTCAAGGCTCAATACGGCACAATCAAGGCGCAGCCGGTGGACCCGCCAATTCTAATATCCAATACTAAATACCGAATGTCGACCGTCACAATCAAGGCAAGAGGGCAATCAATGACAAGTCCAACATGCTGATCTAAATTGTAAAAGGTAATTATTTAGTAGTCCCATGTGAACCATCCATTTAATAAATAAAATTAAATATAAGATTCGCTGTTGTCCAGAGCATTCCACCACTCTATCGTCGGAACAAGTTCCTCTTTGCCGGAGAGGGAGAGCGTAGACATGGCTCCATTCACGACATTTTCTTTTGCAGAATTCGCGGTGTTGAGTTCTGAACTCTGGTGCTGTGGCCTTTTTGGGTGATGCTGAGAGTAGACCTGTCAGTCTTTGGATATCAGAATTCAGCTTCGAGAAAATGAAAATGCCTTCTACTGCGACCAACTATTGAATGAATGCCCATTCTATCTGCTCTACACTCAAGATTTCTGTTCCACTTGGCAGGCGTTTCTCCATAGCGTCCTTCTAGATCCTGATATGGAAATTCTGTAGAAACTTGGTGATCGTGAGATGCATATCCACGTGCTCACTGTCCTGCTTGAGCTGGGCTGCTATTGCCGACAAATTCTCGAAGGATGACGTTTGTCTTCTGCGTGGAATTCGTGCCACGCAATACTTCGAAGCTTTACACAGAGCACAAAAGTACCCTCGTTTTGGCCATATCGGTTTTCGTGACTTTTAAGATTTTTTCGTCTGTGGTTCAACGATATACAACAGTTCTTTATTTTGCTTAAGCGCTAAGCACTGCACATTCAGCACGAATGTAAGCTACAAGATGGGAAGCAGAAGAAAGCGGGGCAATGCCACATCGAGTCCATTACCACTGAGGTATCGTCGGATGCGGAACTGCGTCCGCTTTCAGATGAAATGGTTATTAGGAGGGTAAATGATTAAATAACATAACATAATGAAATAGACTATCACTTGCGCTCTTCTTCTTCTGTTCTCCGATCTTTCAACCCAAGTCCCTATCGGCAGTGTCCCTTTTGCTGGGCGGGATCCACGGTCTTGGAATGCGATTGCTCGCAATGGGGTAACGGTAGAGACGGATAGACGAATAACAGCGTAGCCTGCTGAGTTGACACTCATCGGACGATAAAAGGCTGAACGGGCTAGTAGGGAACGGACGGAGAGGAAGTAAGAAACGGGAAAAGACGAGTAGCGTAGGGTATGCAGGAGGCGAGAAACAGTAGCGTGAGAAGCGGACGAAAAGTGGTAGCAGATGATGCAGACGAAAAGCAGTGGCGGTGAATATGGCGAATATGTAGTAACGCAGGAGGGTCGACATTCACAATGTACAGGGTTCTTGATGCAGGCAGCGCTACATAGGCGTAATTCGGAAATCGTTATTACTCGACTGATCGGCTCGGGGTGGCGATGGCAGCGTGGTCAGGTGATTGTCAAAATTGTCGTTGATCAGACAAATTTTGGAGCTGGTAGCTCCAACGTGTGCACGCCCTGCTTCATCTCTCCTACCATCGCGAATAAACTGTTGAGTCTCGTGATGTCTGAAGTGTCGCGAAAGGCATCCATGGAAGCGTGCCGTTCGAATTTCAGCAGCTGAATCTCACGGTCCAGGTCGTCTGACATCAACATAAATAAATAATCGAAATAAAAAGATGTGAAGGAGGGAGTTGTAATGCAGGCGGTAAGACGGTGTATTTATAAAAAGCCCGTTGGTCATTCGTGTCACAAAGAGAACATGAGCCAAAATAGATGTTTCTTTTTCACAACCGAAATGAGAGCCAAAGGAAACGTGATAGAACTATAGGCCGAGAAGACCGGTAAAATGTCTTTAAAAAAAGTCCGTGCCGCAGAAGAAGAAAATCGGCTTCGTGCTGACCAGAGAATTTGATTGTAAATATTCGCTCCTTTCGAGCGTGTACAATCCACTACAGTTCCGTCGATGCGTCAATTCCATCACCCGTGGTTGAATAAAAGTACGGTCATCGAAACCCAAGCCTATGGCCACGCACGCCTTGCGCCAATGAGAATCAAACTCAAGTGTGAGCAATTAGCTTTATCCTCAGACGAGCAAGAACCAACGAATTACATTAACAATCAATATTAGGAAACAAGAATACTAAGGAGAGTGATTTATTAGTTTACCACTAAAAAAAGCCAAGTAATCACTCTAAACGAGTGTTACGAGTTCGATCTCCTCAGCCGTTATCGTGCAGCTAGAAACTGTAGAACCATAGGCATATTAAGCAGCAACGCACGCTACCTCGCGTTTGTTTTAGCTTGGCGTTTTCGAAATGGCGCCAAACGGCCATCACAGCCTAACGCTCAGAACGCTACAAACACAGTTCTACCATAGCTCGTCACTCTCTCGCCCTAGCGCCCGCAACCACACCCTCTCCCACCCATCCTCTCCCCCAAACTCTGGTGATTGCTCCCTCGCATTGTTCTGCTCCCTCGAACAGATTAGCCCATTACTCTCTCGAATTGCATGCTCTGAGGCGCTTCAGTAGTAGTCTTCTACGATGCCACAATACTGCCACGCAAAGGACGTTTTCTGAAACACCAGGACGCGATGCAACTATATCTTCATGCGCCAACAAATCTCCACGCAATTACCTCGAAATTGGGTAATAAACTAAACCTAAGTATATCAAAAGTAAATTACGCGACAAACATCATAAAACTACATGTAATATGAAAGATTCAAAATAGCATTTGAATCACGAGCACTTAACACAAATCCTAATTAAGGTAGCTCAAAGAAGTGAATATAGTCACAATAAGACTGAAGTCGAAAAAGTGCTGGATTGGTGAGAAAAAATCCTTCTCAAAATAGGCGAAAACAGCTAAAGTTAGCCTACGATGGTGAATTAGAGAAGGAGAGACTGAGGATGTGAGGCCCAATACCCTTCGTGGGAAAATTAAGAATCACTATGATTCCGAACCTAACAGAAGAAAGGAAAAAGACCCCGAATAAGATGAGCTCTACGACGCCCGCCCCCTTCTGCAGCTTTTGTAGCGGCTTGCTCTGCGTGATGATTAAGAGATAAGCGTTACGTTGGCGTGTTGAGAATTCCTACGTCGAAGCGCTATCGATTGCAAAGCTGCGATATGCACCCTAGTTGATTGGCCACACACATACTCATAATGGGTTTTGGTCACATACACATACACACATACGACCACACAGACATACTTAGCTCTTCATAGGTTGTATGATTTTTAGTTTGTGCGAATAACTAATGGTGCTGCCGTAGTTATACACTGTGTCCGTAGTTGATAGTGTGACCGCAGCTTATGCTTGTTGGATCACTAACCTAGCTGCAACTAATAGTGCCTGGAATGAGCACTCTCATTGAACAATAATCTAAATTCCAGAGGAAAGATATACAAACGCACTGAGCGCTGGAATGTACAACATCGAACATGGGAATCTTATAAGACCACATCCAATCCATCCATCGATTACAATACAGAACCGTAAAGTTAGGAGCGCAGTAAGCAATATGTGAAGAATTTAGGACATAAGTCAGACGACTCTGGAAAAATTCCAAAACATTCAGTTCTACATCATAGAACCTACAAAGGGGGGCAAGGTTTAAGTTCTCGTGCAGCTAAGTTAGGTTAGATGAAGAGAACCTAGTCTGAGAAGACACTGGTATGATTCCGGTGAATTCTTTGCCAGGCTCCTGTGAATTCAGCGAACAGTCCCCCTTCAGGGCTTGCAAGCAATCCAACTATTACGAGGACGTCATCAATGTATCGGTTATGAAATAATGTTCCAGTAATGAGTGGTCAATTTCTTTTGTTCTATGTAATCCGAATATATGGACAACGGTTGAAAGCAGAATGATTCCTAATGCCAGTGCTAGCCGCAGTGCGAGCATAGTCAGATTGGCGAAAAGTTGCGTGCGCCATGAAAAGTCTTGTTTTTTTTTGCTAATAAAAATTTTAGGTTTTTTTATGAAACAGCAAAGCTGAACCCTATTGCAAAAAAAGTGCGAAGGGGCCGCCATCACTTTAGATCAGCGCTTTTTCATCGCGCAGATTCTACGGCGAAGGTGTTGAACGCCTCATTTTATTCCGAATTTTGACATTTCTTTTGGAAGTCACCAACAATTTCGAATTGCGCTTGAGCAGTTCTCCAATAAGTCACAAACAGAGAAGTCTAATGGAAATGAATTCGGACTGTCAGCAGTTCAAATCTATCGCCAAAAAAGAGCTGATTCTGATCTCGAAGAACTGGGTCGGTGTACTGGTCCTTAGGCTGGAACCTATTCTTGTGAAAGAAGAAAATTGTTATGGCTCGCTTCCACGGCACCAGCTTTCTCGAGATACTCATCTTGAGAGATCTTAGCATTAATTTTCCGCCAGCGAGAGGCTATGGAGGCTTGAGAAGCGCTGACACAGCCTTGAATCATCAAATTTCTCAACGAAATTCCTACGGATAATTTCTAATAATGCGAATGTTCCTGTGAGCTGGGCTAAAAGGTTAGAAACAATTCTGAAGAAGTTTAGTTGTGAAACCTAGGATGGTCAGCTTGAAATAGCCGCACCTCAAAAAAAAACTTCCTATAGTTTTCTTTAGGATCTTGCTTTGCTTGCACAGTACTCGGCGTTTGAAATCGAAAATTCACGCGAATAACGCGAATCTCGTTAATTTCGTTAATTCGTTATAACTCGGCTCAAAATTGAGCTTTCGAGAATCCGAAGATGTTTGAATTCAGCTCGTCGGACACTACAAGAATGTGCTTTGATACTTTGGAAAAGCTCCATATAGGATTGCGCCATGCGCTCGGTTTTCATTTCAAAAAGTAGTTGCTCGCATGTGATGTGTACACATATAATCCCGCTTATGCGGGCTGACCGCTGCACACAGAGAAGGGCCTCAAAACTTTCAATCTCATCCACTACATTGTGAGATTAGATGAATGTATTTTCCGATTTAGATCTTCATTTCGTTTTTAAGCGCTTACTGGCTTTACGTGTTCCTCTGCTCTCAATATCCCATCCTCTGTATATCAAGTGGAATCTTTGAACAGTTCTCAGCAGGCTTAGTGGGCCTATATGTGACATTTTCCAATTTTCAGAGGAGATGTTTTGCAAGAAAGCTCTGAGTGGCGAACAATTTCCTTCACTGTCGTAGACTACGGTCACTTGTCTGTAAGGATTATATGGAAACATTGTTTAGCAGCCTTGTTTGTTATTGCTCGCCTAACAGTGCTTGCACTGGCCACACGGATATTGTATAGTTTCTTGGCACGGATTATTGATTATTGTCGATGATTGGAGTCCTTCTGCCCGTAGTTTATTGATTCCAAGCCGAAGGGTGCCGAAACTATTGAGAGTAGCTGGTGGAGGATTATTGATGGACGAGTATTGCGGTCGTTGAGGAGACGAACCGAGCCAGGAGCCAGAGCCTCGTGAGTCATCTTGGAAGGCTTTATATACCGTGACGACAGTCTCCATCTGCAGCTGTGACTCCAAAAAGTCGTTTCCCTAACGGCAGCTGGCAATCGAAAAAACATACTCTGAAAGCGTTCCAAGAACGTACTGATGTTAACGAATTCTAAAGCAATCATTTATAAAGCTGACAAATAAGTTTTTCTAAGCATATATATACAAGGTAGCGCATAGCTACACTCCGGGCGGCATATATGATTATTGACCGTGCCTAGCTTCGTGTATTTGATCTCTTACGGTCCTGATTCTTGCTGAGATTCGATCTTTTGAGTGGGAATTTTGCGTAGCGCCCTGTGATGTCCGTCGTGCTCGACGAAGAATCTGAGAGCCGTGTTCCTCACGATATCACAGTACCAGCAGCTTTTCTGCGTTGCTCTGCAATGCTCGGACTCGTGAGGACCCAGACAGTGTCTGCACATGTTTCTTCCCAGGATGAAGTTGCGTCGTTCGTCACCTCTAACAATGTCCGCACATGAGTCCGAATAGTGTCTACCAAAGCGTCCGCAAAAGGAGCATGTGACATCCTTCCCTTCGCCATCACCAATTTTCCTTTGTGAGAGCAGATAACGTCCGCTATACAGCTCCTCCAGTTCGATTTCCATCTCTCTGATGTAGCGACGGCGTTCTTCTTCTTGTCTGCGTCTTTCTTCTTCTTCTCTTCTTTGATGTTCTTCTTCTTCTCGACGACGTCGTTCTTCCTTTTCTTGTCTGCATCGCTTTTCTTCTTCTTGCCTTCGTCTCTTCCTCTTCTCTCCGACGTCGTTCTTCTTTTTCTTGTCTGAGTCTGTTTTCTTCTTCTTCTTCGTCTATCGTCTTCTTCTCGCTGACGTCGTTCTTCTTCTTCTTGTTTGCGTCGATTATTTTCTCTTTCTTGTTCAAGTTGCTCCTCTTGTTCCTTTTGTCGTTCACCTTGCTGTTCTTTCTTGGTTTCGACGCCCTTTTCTTGGTCCTCTTTTCTTCGATTAATCTTTGCATGTATTCTTCGTCCGAGAGTACCTGGATTTTGCAATAACTCGGTTCTGGCCCATCCTCGCTGCTGCACCGCCTCTTTTCCGCACTCGCTTTGCCGCTTTGCAACTGTGTCTCGATTGGTTATCTGACTTATTGCATCGAGGAGGGTTTTCTCCATCTTCTCGACGGCTCTATTGAACGCGTCGACAAAACTGCTTGTATTTTCCACCTTCTCATTGAGTATCCTTTTTTCTGCTCGAGTGAACTCCTCTTCAATATCGGATATATGTCGATCAAGCATTCTCAGCTGGTACTCCACCTTAGCTTTCAGTTGTTTCACGTCATGCGTCTTATCCTCGCCCCACTCATTCAACCGTTTTTCCGTAACCTTTCCGGTGTACACCAACATGCGGAATATTGAATCGAACAACATGAACCGTTGAGTGAAGCTGAGAATTTTTTCTTTCGCAAAGGTGGCCGTTCTCAGCATTTAACTGATGTAAATCAGGAGTTTTCCTGCTCTGAAATCTTGGCTGGTTGTGGAAAGAAGGTGATGGGTGAATTGAGCATCCACGTTCCGAGCCATCTTGATATGCCGTTCTATCTCGTATAACGTTGTCTTCATGTCCTTTTCTAAATCTTCAGCCGAAACGGCTTCCTTGTATAAGGAAGAGATGAAGTTGAAGTCAGCGAGGTAGGCGTTCCCCTCAGTCATGATGTGAATCTGAAACAATGAGGATATTGGTATTGGTTACATATCTGTTCACTATTACTATATTGTAGATTATTGTGTTGATTATTTACAGCTACTGCTGGAATTGATATAGCTATTTTCCTACGAGGCCTTTGCTGACTAGTGCTGTTTATGGGTAGCAGTGAAAGGTTTTCGCGCTAGGTAAAACAGCATCTTGAAAAGTAGTTTTGGCCCTAGCAAAAGTATAGCTGCGAACAGCCTGATACCAAAAGTAGAAATAAAGAGATAGGTAACGGCTATAGCCGCAACTAATCCCACTACCGTCAGGATTAGCGTCTTGTACCACTGGATAAATACCAACCGATGTGAAACAGGTCTGGCCACACGAATTCGGCATTGGTCAGGGATTCTCCTTTATTCCACTGTTCAAACATCCCTCTAAATGATGCCGTAAATTTGAGTATGCCGCCTACTTTGAAAGAGGCCGCCTTGTGCCGCAGGATATCGAACAGTCATTCAAGGTTCGAGCTTGCGTCGTGCTAAATCGCAACACTGAGGTGATCCTGTGACATTGCAAGGTATTGTAAAGCCAGTTTCGCCACAGAGCACTTCACCATGGATATTGTTCCGTGAAGAATAGCAGGTAATCTCAGTGAATGCACCTTTAGCAGAGCTGTAACATCCTGCAAGTTCCGTGGCTTCCGCTGTACAGAAGGCTTCCTCCACAATTATTTCGGAATTCACTGAGCCCATGAAATTCATGATGATCTCTGATGTTACCATGCTTGTCACTTCTGCCTTTACTTTCGCCTTATCATCTTGGCAAAAGGAAATAAACGGGAAGTTCACTGGCAGTTGGTTCTTGAGTTCATTGAACCATGGACCTATGGGAAACTCCCGACACTGACAATTGACTCTCGTTTCTGCCGGCAGGCGTGTACAGTCATCCACCATGGAACAACTAAGGTTCCTCGCGTCCTCAATAGTCGGACATTGTAGTGGTGGTAGTATATGGTCTTTCCACAGGGAAGTACGCGTCAAGTCCGAGATGAAAGGCTCGTCTAGAATCCGTAACACTGGCATCGAAACAGAAGTCAGCGTGAATGTAAGAGATTTCCACACTTTTGGAATATTTGGAGATAGGTGTTCTATTATTGCAGATGACCTTTGGCTAGCGCCTTCGAAGTGTGTGATTTCGATATTGGCGGCTTGCCTCCATCGATTGCAGTGAAAAATTTCATACACCTTATCATTAATAGGTTCCAAATAGATCCTATAGAATAAGCATCCCGAGCTCAAGAAGAAACAGTCACATCCTGGTCCCCCACATGACTCTATGCATGCGGTGTGGCCTGGAAAGTGATTACCTTGTCCCAGTTCCAGGATAAGACCAGACGAGTTTACTGCTGCACTTCTCTCCATTGCAGGATCCAACGTGTGCACACCTTTTGCTATCTATTACTTTGTACTGTGTTTCTCGTGTGAAAAAATCCGTTCCCGGTTCACACCACAGATCCAGCGATTTCCACCTTAGTCGTATCTCATGGAGCAGGGTGGTATTATCTAAAAGCCGTACAGCGCGCTTGAACGCGCTAACCTTGAAGACTTCGGAAAGTTGAATTCGACAAGGTTTGACATTATCTCCGGAGCATATTTTTGAGTGGTGGGTGAATATGTTCACCATTTGGCATCCTTGTGTGGTCCCTAGTATCGCCATAACCGCCAAGATCTCTACTAGGCGACGTCGTTGGAAAGCAGCCCTGTTACGGTTTCTTCTTAAACTTCTCATTTTGGCAGAGAGAAATCTAAACGCCGTCCAGAGGATATTGACCAACACGCTCAGTGGTTTCCCCATGGTGAGAGGTACGTACAGGAAAACGTAACATCCTGTTATTAGGAAATAGAGTACTGTGGCAGTAGCTATTATGGCTCTCATAGGCCAGCACTCCGGGTTGAATATATTGGCGCTGCAGAAGGTGTATTCTATTGATGGACAAAACGGTGCTGGCGGACGGAATACTTCGATTGTCACTATCGAATCCGATAGAGAAAGCTTCCATTGTATCTTATGTTCGTGCAGTATGATCTCGGAAAGCAAAGCTATCTGTTCAACTTCTTGTGGATCTTTAATCTCGACACAATGGTAATCGGCGCAAATTTCGCAAGGGTGTTTTTCTGGTAGATACAGTCGAACCCCGTTTTTGTGCAAGTTACTGTTCTAATCGCTGGTGAGTTTTCCTGATTCCCTATGGCTACCGCTTCTGCCGACAAGTTTCCGACACAAAACACAAGCAATTGTAGGAATGTAGTGAAGAGAACCATGTTCGAGGGTCCTGGGTGTTTCTACGCTCGTATGAATCTTTCGTGTAATCAACAGGTCTTCTTTTACGAAGATTGTACCTTTGTCCTCTTTCTAGTTCTTCGGTTGTTAAGGTAGTGTCCGACTGAGTGGTTCTTTCTCCCTCAATTTCACGTTCTTCCCCTGAGAACAGTTCCTGTTCTTCTGAGGTTTCATTGGAATCTTCCTCTTCAAGTTCCAGGGGAGTCAATAGGTTTATTGGTCTGCGGATTAGACGATGGGAAGGTAATCGTATGGCAGCTTCTCGTACTGTTCCATTGGCATTAGCTATCACCTTATGGATCATACCCAGCTTCCAGGAATGCCTAGGCTGTACCGGATCACTAGTACTAACAGATGTCTACGCAAAAAGTATGACCGGATGCTAATGTAAGAAGTAGTGAATAATCCTACAGACTCTAGGCTAAAGGAGAACTTAACTATTGCATAATAAATGAAAAGGTCGTGGTTTACCACGACACTCCGCCGCGCGGAGCCATGAGAAGCAATACATAGAGTGAATACGAGAGTAGCAACAAATAAATGCATCAACTATATTCTACCAAATAAATGCTTAAGATAAAATCGACTAAATATGGAGCAACATTAAACTGCCAAATAAAAGCGATGTTTCAAACTACAAAAACAGCCATATCTTCAGTTTAAGTATGATTCCTTCGAGCGGTGCTGTCAATGGTCCAACGTACCGTCACCATGCAAACCATGTCCAGACGATTGATTGATCGCAACAGCCAAGACGGGGGCGACTCACGCGGCACGAAGTGAACGATGTGATGACAACAGATCAGTGAATACCACTAGCATGGGGCGAAGAGCCGTTGAACCACAAACAGAAGTGGTGAACGAAGTGATGGCATTTCGAGGAATAGCACAGGAATCAGTTGAAAGCCGGATGATACGAATGGCCGTCGAAGTCGAGCGAATAGACGATGAGTCGATGCGAAGTATCTGCAGTATTTCAGCGAATATCTAGCGAACAGATGGATGAGGGGGAGAGTGTTGAATACGACGGAAGGGGGGGGGTAAGGGGGTAAAGGAGGGCCGAGGGATCGCGTTGATCGTTTGGCGCGAACGTGCAACCTCAGGCCGGGAAAATTTACGTCTTCCTTTTTTTGAATGAACTCGAAGAACTCGAGTATTTGTAAGGGCATAACAGCACATTGTGGTCTTGACCACAATACGAGCAGACGATGCCACAGTTGTTGGCATGCGGGGTTGAGGCATCGTTGCAAAGCCGTAAATTCGCAGCTTGGACACGCACGAGATACTGCATCTCGGAAGCGACAGCAGCGACCAGTGGGGTGCGAGTCATTGTTTTCTTCAACAGAACAGAATACGCAGTTCGACTTGGGAGCTGTTCTTTTGAGAACCACGTCGACTCTGCGGATCAGAGTGTCGAATTGACGATTGAGAATGTCGGAAAGAGCTTCCAGTTTGCCGTCCAGTGAGGTGAAGAATAAGGCGAGTTGCTCTTTGAGATCTCTGACGGCTTCTTTGAGAGGGTCGATGTGGATTGCTACGTCGACTTCGTCCATTGGAGCGGATGGCAAATGAGAGGGTCTGGAAATGGTGAATCATGGCATGGGAGCCATGCCTGGGTTTTCTACAGTGTTTTTCATGTGTCTGCGCTAATGCTGTCTTGTCTGCGAGGATTGCTACGGTCCAGAACTAGCATACTTGGGAGTTGTGAACTAAAGCTTTACTATTCCCCGCTAGGACTATAAGACATCTTACTTTTGACATGCATTCTTGATGAGCTCGCAAGCTGCAAGGAGAAGCGATGCTGCTAACTTGGCAATGAGTTCTACGCATGCGAACACTAGTTGGATTACGTAGAGAATGACAACTGATCCAAGGAAGTATGTTGCTACACCGAGAAGCGCGGTTGTGCCAAATATGGCGAGCAGCTTTCCATGAGCAGATATCGTCACTATGAGTGGTCAGGAATGTTGAAGTCATGGAACCAGCTTGATGACTTGATCCAAGGTTGCTCATGTGAGTTCAAGATTTCAGATTCATTTAGATGAGGCATATAAGCCAGAACACCGTGCAGTTTTAAGCTGGTGTCTTTCTCATTGCACTCAACGCGGCATTCCTGGGCAACGATCGCATGATGGAAGTCAAGAATGACTCGTGTCGATTTGTTAGAAGAATCACATTCGACTGAAAAGGAATGATCGTCGCAGAGAACGATTATCCATGCCGGTATTTTTGTGACGCATGAGATATTCAACGCTGCTCCTTCCAGGCAGCTATAACACCCTATGAGTGGACCTAGGGAGACTTCGCATGCCTGACGCACTACGTATTCGGCACTTCCCTTCATAAACTTGGACTCGATGGAGATTGTCATCTCCTCCCTCGTGGAGTGCGCGATAATCGATTCGTTGTTGCCAGTGATTCTCACGAATGGAGTCGAAATCGGAAGCACGTTTGATACGTCTTTTCTTATGTGTCCAATAAATTCTGTTGGACAGCACATTGGGTAGGTTCGTTCCTGACGTCACAGTCGCAATCATTCGATTTTTGCACAGGTGGAAGTTGCTTGAGGCTTGCTTTCTTGTGGAACATTCTACCGGAAGTTTGTATCCCTCCGGCATAGCCAAGATCTCGCCGCTTGTGACCGAAAATTTGCTGTGCAAAATGGGGTTCGTTGGTTTAGCCAGAGATATCACGGTTACAGTGATATCATCTACCTTTTGCGGTATGTACGGTCTGAGAACGAGTGTCCTGGAAACGTTTGTGTTGTACAATGAAATGTGCACTCCTAATCGTACTATAGGTCCATTCCATGCGTTCGACAACTTCGTACACGAACTTGGATCTAGGAATATGCGCAATTCGATAAAATGAACACGGAGGTAAGATCGTTGGGCAGCCACAAAAAATGGTTCCGCACGATTCCTCACATCCGGAATATCATGGATATCGAGATGCATTGGCCAATTCTGGAATGATTGTTGAGGGCCGAACTTTGGAGCATGTACGTCCCACACATGATCCCATCAATGCACATCTTTTAGCACTGAAGACTGTGGTGTCTGTGTCTCTCGTAAAAAGCAAGCTGCGTGGGGAGTGTAGTTCTACCGCAAGTCGTTGGAGAGAGATCTTGCCTATTGATTTATTTGCGTGCAGAATGTTTACGCACATCTGTGTGTTGATATCGTTGAACAAGATTTCTCTGCTGAATTCCATATAACATTTGCCACTAGAATTACAAGTGATCTCAGCGTAATGTCTCATATGTCCGTGTTGACAAGCTGCTGTTTGCCCGCAAAGCATGACTAAAAGTCACTGCGACGGTGATGCTAAGGCGCTGCGGGCTGAATGTTCTGAGGTCGATTTTTTCGTTAAGCTGCGGCGGCGGTGCTCGTACGTCTTTGAGTCTCTGTCGCGGGGAATCGAACTTTCGATGCTTGTCTGGCAATTTAGTGCTGCCCGCTTGGCCATCTCCCTGACGTGCGTTTCTTCGCAGCTGTATGCTTTTCACAACGAGTAAAGGAACGGAAACTAGTGCATATATTTTGGACGCAAGAGATATGAGTGCTCTTATCGGCCAACAATGGGGATTGCCAATTAGGCGCTTTGAAAACATGTCCTTAGAGGCCTCACATATATGCGGAAGAGCACAATTGATGTGAAATTCCTTCAATGTGGCTTGCGCTGTGTATCTCATGCGAACGGATATGTTGTTGTTCGAAGTAGTTAACGGCAGTTGTAGAGAGAAGTCAGTTGACATAGCTAAGGAGCGTTTGCAGGTTGTTCGCACGCAAATCTCGAATGTGCCGTTAGGTGGAAATACTCTAATCATTCCGTTCTCGCAAAGAAGTGGTAGAAGCGTCTGCATGAGAGATCAAAAGCGCAATCATGAGAATTGGCAGACATATTGAACATGTGCCCGGCGGTGGAGATCTTCGACCTGGTCCATTTTCACTATTCAAAGATCTTATCGCATCTTTAATTACCCTTTTTGCCCTGAGTTTGGCTTTCCGTGGAGGGTCACGTTCATCTGGGTTGTTTCTGCATATTTGTTGTTCAGGGAAATGATTGCGGTTTTCGGGTGATTCCTGATGTTCGTCCCTGCTTATGGAATCTCCAAGGGGTAGATCTTGTTCAGTGGTCTATGCCATACATGTCCATTAGGCATGAGAATCTTAACGGATCGCACTTGTTCGTCCGTGCTTTTCACCAGTTCGACTATTTTCCCTTAGCACCAGCTACCGCGTGGAATATTGTCTTGTTCTATCATGACGATTTCCCCAACAGTTGAATCGTGCATTTCGACGTTGTTTTAGCCGTGCGCAGTGGATTTCGCGTAAGGATGTGAGATATTCCATGTGCCATCTTTCCCAAAACTTATTTGCAGTCACGCTCATGTGTTCAAGAGCTTGCCTAGCTTGAGATACGGTCTGTATAAGATCCGGGTCAAAGTCAGGACCTTCTCGGTGACTTTCTGTTGGAGTTAGGTCGTATTTTAAACTACTCTGGAGAAAGTCTATGGGTCTGATCGGTATTTCGTCAACATTGGATGAGTGCAAATGTGTCAGTGATCTCGTATTGATGATGGCTTCGATTTGACTGACAGCCGTGTATAGCTTTCTTCGTCCAATAGCCTTTGTGAAGGCACGTTTAACCGTACCAACCAATCTTCCCAGGCGCCACCCATCCACGGGGCCCCTGGTGGGTTGAAGATCCACTGAATTCCACGGTTCACACTATACGACAGTACGGAATTCTCACTGTTTTCCGAATCGTTCCGAAGAATGGATTCAATGACACGCTGGCCGAGTTTAAAGTTGGTGCCACAGTCGGTTCTGATGAGTTTAGGAGCACCTCTCCTTGATATAAATCGTATGAAGGAGTGGAGAAAGGTCTCTGCGGACATGTCTTCTACCACTTCCAAGTGCACAGCTCGTGTGGATAGGCATGTGTAAAGGCAAATGTACAGCTTTTCATTGGTCCTCGATGAGTATGGCCCCATGAAATCACAGCCTGCCGTTTGAAATGGGCGAGTAAGAACAACCCTATGCGTTGGTAGTGATGGCATATCCGGGGCTCCAAATGGAAGACCGTGAGCCTTTTTACATGTCACACAATTTTTCAGGAATTTGTTGAAAGCTCCTGATGGGCGCGGTATCCAAAAGCGTTGTCTTGCGATGCATAGAGTGTGATCCTTTCCACAATGCGCATTTCGTGTGTGAATGTCGCTGAGGATCAGACGAGTCATTTCCGAGTCCTTTTCAAGAAATATCGGGTTTCTCGTATCGTACGGTACAGGCGCATTTTGTAGACGCGATGCGTATCTTATAACGCCTTCTTCATCTTGGAATATTTTCTTTTGAGGGAATCTTTTGCGCAAATCTCCTACTGAGATGCACGCATGAGCGCCGCGAATGAGGAGATTCTCGCTCAGTGCTAAGTCATTCACTGTCGTATGAAGAATGGAATCGGTGTAGGTTCTTAAGCCGAATCTTATGGCCTTTGGTGAGATTGGTCTTATTCACCCAGGTGAGAGCGCTCTTTGCTACTCGTGCGGTTGTTCGGAGTGCTCTCGTAAGAGAGGAAAAACGAGAAAGCTCTACTAGAGAAGAGCCAGTAGTTTTGTGCTCTGTAGTGTGCAGCTCCGATAGGAAATCGTCCATTGTTCTCGCTTCTTCTTCCATTTCGTTCTTATGCAGGTCTTCCAAGGCTCTCAGTCGGCGAGGAGCTGGCCAACCATTGTGGTCCGTTTATCCATGGTAGATCATGAATTTCTGAGACCTTTACACCACGCGTTGCTGCGTCAGCGGGATTGTCCCCTGTGGGTACGTGGTAGAAATGTACTTCTATGCCCTGAGCCTTGAGAGCTTCTCTGAGCTTCATAATGCGGCATCTCTGATTCTCGATAAATGATGGAAGATTTCTCTGGGATAGTCCATGAAAGCGCAATTTCGCTGTCGTTTAGGATGTTAATCTTGTCAAATTTGATGTTGCTGGCTGCAACTATGGTTTTTGCCAGACGAGTAGCCATTAATATGGCCACCATTTCGAGTCTCGGTATTGTTTGCTTTGTTTTCTTAGGCGCCAAGCGTGTTTTTCCACTAATCAGCGGTGACACTTTTTTTGTGCTCTTCTGACGAAGGAAAGCGCATGTAGCCCTCGCTGTCGCACTGGCATCGGCAAAAACCCACAAGGTGCAGCTGGAGTCAGCGCATTCTGTGCGTGGTCCTATGTAACGCGGTAAGCAAAGCAGACGCCGTTTAGCCCTTGGCAAATTTTATTCCATTTGCATGCGAGCTCATTCGGCACTAACTCTTTCCATTCTATGCCGGAATCGTAGATCTCTCTCATAAGATGTTTGAGGCGTATCGTTAATGGGCTTACAATTCCGATAGGATCGTATATGGAATTGAGCTGACTAACTATGCCTTTTTTGTAAGACCAGTTTTCTTGCAGAATTCTATTTTCATTTTGAACTGAACGCCTTTCGTTTTATAAATTACTCCCAAAAGCTTTGTGATTCCAGCAGGGGCTTTGTCCTTCTCTGGGATGGTGTCATTCACCTCCTTACAGCTCGAGACGTACTCGCGGAGGTTCATTCCTATTTCTGCTAGGAGTGCCTTGCTTTGTTTGTACTTAGCAACGGCTTCAGATGGTGTCTCCGCATAAAGAAGGACGTTGTCAACATAGAGGTTATGGAGAATTTCTTCCGAAAGTGGTGAATCTTTTGATTGTAGGAAAGCGAGAAGTGACATGTTAAGGATGCTGGGAGACGGCTTTGCTCCAAAAGGTACCCTTTGAAACGGTATTCGACTATGTTTTCTCGCGTTGGGGGTTTATCGGGGTTCTTAAGCCAAAGAAACCGACACAAGTCCTTGTGTGCGTCGAGTAACCTGATTTGAGTAAAGGCATATATCGCATGTCATTATGATTTTGCCTGTCCTGCTAGCAATCAGGATATCATGGATCTTTCGAACTAACGATTCTCCTTTGAGAGTCACGTCGTTCAAAGAAAGATGACCTTTGCGTTTGGATGAGGCGTCAAAGACAATTCGTAGCGGGTTAGGTTTGTTTTCCCGCCACACTCCAGAGTGAGGCATGTAGTAAAGCCCTACTGAATCGGAAATGACGTCCGATACCCGTTCGTCGTCGTTTTCATATTGCTTTAAAATTTTACAATACCGTCCTTTTGCAAGGGAATGGTATTGTAAAATTTGAGTTTTCGAGCTGACGATGCAAACTTGCACCTTCTGATTGCCGACGGGTAGTTGTCAGTTAAGTCACTGACATTATCTTTGAGTGGGAATGGTGCGACGACATAAGCGTTTTTGAAGGAAATTTGTTTTGAACATTTCCTAAAGTAGGAGATAAGTTCGTTGTCCTCCGTGTTGTCTTCGCTTGAAATTCCAATACCCTCTAATTCAAATAACTTGTTAAGCATTGCGCTTTCTGATGTCATGTCCGTAGTCGCAGTCATGTTGTAAGAAATTACAGACAGCGTTACCGTGACGTCTTGAGGATCGAATCCACGTCCGTGAATCGATGGGCCGAAGACTGTATTTGCCAGACGCAAGCCTGATGGAGTTATGAGGCTGCTGTTGTCGAGTATGAAGCTATAGTAGTAGTCAAGCCCCACCAGGATTTTGGGCAGTTGGTATTCACCTCGTATGTTCGGGTTGCAGACAAGAATATTCCGGTCCTGAAGGAATTGCATCTACAGCACACAAGCGAACTCCAGGAAATCCCTTCGTCAGGACTGGCTTGGTTTGTATCAGAATTTCCATGTCTCTTCCATAGGCAGTGCCTATTCTGACGCTTACGATGCTGCTCTTAAATATTTCTGTGTTGCCTTCGATTCCTGACATTGTGCAGGTCTCTGTTCTCATGCTAGGAAGTCCGAGCCTCACGGCGAAATCTTCCTCAATTATAGCCTTCTGTGCGCCTGTATCGAAAAAGAAAACTGCTTTCTCGAAGTTGTCTGAATTGTAATTCCATATCCGGCCTTCTGCGGTCATGAGAACGATTTGATCTTGACCATTGCGGTGTGTTTTTTCAATGGCCGCGTGGTTCTCTGTATTCTGACATTCTTCACGATGTGGCCCATGATCTAGTCGCGATTCATCACCACCTTTCTCTTCTGCAAAGTCAGCGTTGATGTGGAGATTGGTATTGTGAGCCTTCTCCTGCATAGGCCTCGTTCGTCGTGAGTCTTTGGGGCTTTCGTTTTTCACGGAAGTTCTAATCTCTGACTGTTGCGTTTGATCTTGATACGATTGCGGGTTTTGGTGTGGACCCTTGAATACGCCGGCACTGTTTTGACGGATAGCGGCTTCACTTGGATTTTCTGTTGAAAAACATAGTTTCATGTGATGAAGTTTGCCGCACATCGGGCAGTTCTCCCTTGTGCACTCTCGGCTAGAATGTTTTTCAGAATAGCATTTCCAGCACAAGCGTTTCTCGACTGCAACTTTTCGCCTTTCCAAAACGGTCATTGGAGATCTGCATTGCCATGGTGCATGTCCGAGTTCCTCGCAAATCACGCACTTTCTGTCTTTGCCATGAGCGTTCTTCTGCTCGTTTCTTTTCTGTGCAGTAGGTTGCAGGCGAGCTTGAATGTAAGATTTACCTCCTATTTCTGCTCCAATCATTTCCATGATGCTTTCAATTGTAGCATCCTCTTTCTCCCTCATTTTCACGAGCACAGGTTCAACGATGTCACGATGGAATTTGCTCAGAATTAGCTCCGTCCACATCGCATCTGTTGTGATGCGAATGTCTTGCCCAGCAGATACCATTTGGTTGAGCAACATGCATATCTTGTCGTATACAAACTCGCTGCTGTCAGCTCTTTGATCTGCTTGCCGGAGGGCACGAATTTGCTGAACGATACGGGATCTATTCGCGGGCTTGTTGCCGTATTTCTTTCAGTGTCTGTATCATCCAGTCATAATTTTGAGGGAGAAGCTGAATACCCTTTATTGCCCTATCGGATCTTCCGCGTAAGCTGTCTTTTAAAAGCAGCATCTTTCCGATGACAGACAATGAAGGGTTGTTGTGGACCAGTGTCTCATATGCCGCCCAAAATTCGGGGAATTCTTCGTCTTTACCGTAGAATTTTGGAAGATTTATTTTCGGTGGCGGCATAGAGGTCACCTGTTCCATTCTCTGCGTGAGGTCATTCAGTGTGTTATTTTCCTGGTCAGCACTAGCGAGCGTTTTAGGGAAGTCATTGTGAACACTTTGGGTTCGAGAGTACTTTCCTAATTTACGAGCTAGTCGGTTTTCATTACTGGAAGCCTCTGTGAGTCTTGTTCTTAGCATATATGTGAGCTCCGTTGCTTCACTTATAACATCTGTGAAGTGAAGCTCATTCTCAAGTTTTTCAATTTCTTGAAGGATGTTCTTTTTGTCATCCTTGCTCTTTGTGCTGTCATAGTCCTCTTTCATCTTGTCTATGAGCGACTGTAGACTATCTCTTGCGGACTCAATCTGTTGCATGCTGCCTCCGATTAGATCAATGGCTTGAAGCGATTCTTCGTATTGAACGTAATCGTTGGTCGAATATTTTTGAGGCAGTGCGTACTCTTTGAAGTTCGCGATGAGCAACTTCAAGTTTGTCACTCCGTTCGTTACAGGTTTCCCGTAGATTATAGCTTCCATCGCTTTGTATCGATGGGGACCTCGGCGGGCCTCTTGAAATCAGAAGATCTGATTTACTGGTCTAGGGACCAGATTTCTCCTGATGTGGATGTAACAGTGTTTGGCCGATGCACCAAAACTGTTACGGTTGGTTCAGTGGTAGAGGTTTATTGACACTTCCAAACTACGATACATTACGTGGTTTATATACCGTCACAGCCTTCCAGATGTTACAGTACTAACAGATGTCTACGCAAAAAGTATGACCAGATGCTAATGTAAGAAGTAGTGAATAATCCTACAGACTCTAGGCTAAAGGAGAACTTAACTATTGCATATTAAATGAGAAGGTCGTGGTTTACCACGACAAGGCCTTTGGAACTTGATCTGGTGACCAGAGTATTGTCCTTAACAGGTTGTTTGGGTCTTGTTTCCGTAAACGCTAAGAACAATTCCTCCGTGGTTATTACCTCATCAAGGTGTTGAAAAAGTAGGTTCATAGAGAAAGGGGTAGATGGTGCAGATCCTTGTTTTTTCGCTATCACTTTACGCTTCAGCGAATCAGGAAATTTGCAGAAAACCTTCTTGATGAGTCAAGAATTATTGACGTCTTCCCCTTTTTCCTCTATTTGGGTAATAATGACTTGTAGTTGTTCAAAAAGATGACGTTGATCCTTTACTGTCTGTCCTCGTAAAGTGCAGTTATCCAGTTTCTCCACCAGTGCGTTGACTAAGGCTTCCCAATTGTTGTATTTGAGGTGAAGAAACTGTATGGCTTTATTGTAATTCTCCCCCGTAACCTGGAATTTCATGATGGAGTCTCTGGCCTCTCCTTTGAGAGCGTTAAGGAGGTAATTGAATTTCACCATATCAGGGATATCTTGGGAATGGATATTGGTACGGTAAATTCAAAAAAGCTATCCCATTCCCAAATATTCCTTCCGAAAATAGGTATGGGAATAGGGGGAAGTCCCAGAGTCTTGACCTTGGCCTGCCTTATTGAGGGAAGCACGTTGGACTCCGGTACTGCAGCTATTGGCTGGGCTAGTGAGGATCTGAGAGCTCGTGGCCGCGCTTGGAGAAGAAGTAGATAGTCGAATGCCACTGTCAAGACTAGTTCGCTTTTGGTAACATACTCCTCAAAATCGCTAGATTCTTCACCGGAAAAATAACGGCTGTCAAATAGTGAGGCTAACTCACTCAAAGCCTTTTCAACTTTCGATATTGAAAGCTCGATGACGCTGACACCCTCTTCCAATTCATTCATATGCCCGAAATTAACCTCGTGCGGTAAGGTGGGATCCAGTGGAGTATCCTCGAGATTCTCTTGTTTAAGCTTATTGAGTAGATGCTCGAGTTTATTGACATGAGTTGTGAGGAGATGTTTCTTAGTACTAATTAAAGTAGACATCTTCAACTCAAGAGAGGATCCCTGTGGGTCAAAATTATGACAGAAGACTGTCCGTTTAATATTGGCTCAAGGTAAGGACTGGGACAGTATTGAGGAAAACGGAACTGAGTACTGGAAGAGAAAAAAAATCAGCGAACAAAAGGAGGAATAAGAAATGCGGTTGTGAAAAGAGAAAAGGAGCAAAAGCAACCGCTTGCGAATTTTCCGGTAGAGAAAACGCTGAACCGACCTGAATCCGTAGTTGGTCGATGCACCAATTTAGCAGCCTTGTTTGTTATTGCTCGCCTAACAGTGCTTGCACTGGCCATTGAATAGTTTCTTGGCACGGATTATTGATTATTGTCGATGCTTGGAGTCCTTCGTGCCGGTAGGTTATTGATTCCAAGCCGAAGGGTGCCGAAACTATTGAGAGTAGCTGGGGAGGATTATTGATGGACGAGTATTGCGGTCGTTGAGGAGACGAACCGAGCCAGGAGCCAGAGCCTCGTGAGTCATCTTGGAAGGCTTATATACCGTGACGACAGTCTCTATCTGCAGCTGTGACTCCAAAAAGTCGTCTCCCTAACGACAGCTGGCAATCGAAAAAACATACACTGAAAGCATTCTAAGAAGGTACTGATGTTAACGAATTCTAAAGCAATCATTTATAAAGCTGACAAATAAGTTTTTCTAACCATATATATACAAGGTAGCGCATAGCTACACCTTGGTCGCAGGTGAGCGTTTCTTCCGTGGTGTGACCCCAAACATCACCCCTTGTCATGCTTTTCCCCCTTATATACGAGACAAGTCCTTTAGATCGGATGTTGTGTAGAAAGCTGAAAGGCAAGCGAGAATTCTGGCACTGTCGACTAGACTATGGTACTAGTCTGTAGGAATATGTGCGCAACTCCATCGCAGATGGAGCGTTCCTTCCGTGGTGATGGCCCCAAACATGCCTCCTCGTCATGCCTTGTGGTTTTTCAGATTTTTTGGCATTTCCAGAGATCGAATTTCGCGACCTGAAAATTGCACCTCATAGCTTCCGTGTGAAAATCGGATGATAATGCCATCTTACCCCATGTTGATAAGCTTTGTTTTTCCACCGTTTCCTCAGCTTCGTAATGCACTATACCCACGCTACTGCCATCTATAGATCGCAAAGTTTCAATTTATTCTATCGTTAACAGGCTTTCTGGAAGGTACCGATGCCTGATTACGAAGTATGACAATCATTTCTTTAGACGTCGTTCATTTGGCGGTGTTTCGGCTCGCCGACTTTGGCGTCAATTGTTGCGCCACGGTGATTTTCCACAAATCGCTGCAAAAGTGTGGATAGGGGTTGATTTGGCCTATCAACAGAGTATAAAACATGCATGTCTGCACTTCATCGAGCGCCATGTGGTGACACCAACAAGAATTTCATAGTCAGAATCGTACTCTTAGCACTACTCAGATAGCGCGACTTTCAGACCGTTGGATATAATGATCTATCGAATCCCGAGACCTTCTTCCACGACAGGATGAGGAGCCACAAGCAATTGTTCCGTTTTCGTACAAGGAGAATAGCGTATGCGTCTCGATCTTAGCACACAATCCGCATATGAGAGCTTACTGGGCTTAGCCTTGAAGGACTGTACGATGTACGCCAAAGTTGAAATAATCTGCACTTACTGGGTTGCATCCATGGCGTATTGTCTGCCTCTTGCTATTTCATGTCAACGCATCATGGCCTGATACAAAGACGAGCGAGCAAAACTGCCTGTATTGCAATTGTCAGAGCATGCCTCACTGACTTCAAACGATGACCAGGGTTCTTAATTAGACCAAAGGATCCTTTTCGAGAACTGTAAAGTCTCTCCGGAGTACATCGGGTTCGCACTGCGCCCAATTCTGTGCCGCGAATGAGTCAATGTTGAAGGACAAGAAACAAACGAGCATCAACGATCGCCACACCAGTTTCAATTCAGAGAGGACGATTTACGGTGTTAATGTGTGGCGGCACTTTAGAGGAACGCCGATCATGGAAGTCGAGATGAGATGTAATTGACGAAACTATGTCTTCTTAACGCAATTACAATACTCCAATTGTTATACCGGACCACAAAGTGCTGTTTGGAGCATTGAAAAGGAATTTGAGATCCTTCGGATTGGTTCCTTCGAAATAAGACTGTCCACTTCTCATGCTGGGCTCATCTATGAAGCTTAAGCACATCGACCCGAGTACTACCACCTCATTGACAGCTGGGGTAGCTATACAGTCGAATTTGCTGCTCTGCAACAGGCATACCAGCGCATCTCAGTGTGAAATTGATTGCTTCTGGCTTACGGCTACAGTTTCCACGTCCTGTCTTCTTCCTTCTGAGATAAAGTCTCGATCTAGACCCTTTCCACGTCTGCTTCTTATCGTCAAGGAAAAGTCTGATTCATGACCGCTTCATACAGAGTATTTGAACAGTCGCTCTGAGCAAGTGCTTAAGATTACCTTGGGGAATTGTGAATGCTTGTTATGTACAACCACATGCGCGGCGTTCAAAACGGATATTATATTCCTGTACAGGACCCATAATAACCTACAAACTGACGAAAGATTGCAGCAGATGGGAAAACCAGCCTATGGAGCAATGGCCTCCAAACGGCGCCAAGTGCGCAATGACCCAGTGTCAAAGTGAACGTATAGTAGTTAATAAGGGCATCGGATTACTTCCATAAGGCCAATAGTTTTCGAACGAAAATAATGAAACTTTGCATTTGGGCGGTAATCTTGTGGATCCTATCTGCCAATCGCAATAGGAAGCTTGAAACGTGGTTAAACACCAAAGTTTCATACTGGGGGAAGTAAGCATATATCACTTCGAAGTCATGATTCAGGGAATCTCTAACCGGAGGCATACATTTCAGTCTGCGAGTTCATCTGGAAATGCAAAATAATTGAACTTTTCACTAGGAATGACGAAGGAGGATGTTTGAACACACGATAGAACGCTCACTTTCTTTTACAAGTTTGCACATAATTCACTACAGAACAAGTGACATGCTCGACAGTGAAAGAAATTCTTCGCTCCTATTTACGTTCTACAATAAAATTCCTCTAAAATGGGACTTGTCACTAACTAGGTGGGCAAAGGCATGATAATGGGTGTGTATTGGTGTCACTAACCTGGAAAAACGCGCCACACCTGCGATCAGGATTCCAATATAATCCTTAAAACTAAGGACCTAGTCTACGACAGTGAAAACTTGTCGCTATTCCAGTATCTTTCGCAAAACATCTCCTCTGAAACGCATGGTAAATGTTAAATATATAGGCCAACTATTGCCTGCTAAATCGGTCAAAGTTCACTTGATAATAATCAGTCAGGATGGACAGATTGAGAGCATGATGGAACACTAAAGCAGAATGCCTAAAAACTAATGAAGATCTAAGAAATTCGCGAAAATACATTTCATCTATCTCACAAGTGTAGTGGATGAGAATTGAAGTGAGCCGCTATCTGGTGGTTAAGTTCTGAGGTCTACTTCTCTTCGTGTAGCTGGCAGCCCTCATAAGGATATATCAATACATGCGACACACTACTTTTGCGATGAAAATGGTTGCATGCGCAATCTATGTGGACTTTTCCAAAGTTTCAGCACATTGTATATGTTTTATCGAGAGCTGATTTCAAGCTATTTCGGAATCTTGAAGCTCAATTTAACGAGTTATAACGAAACTCCGAAATTACGAGGATTCGCGCATTCGCGCGAAATTTCGATTTCAAACGGCGAGTACTGTATGATAGGAAATTGAACATCGATAGATTATGGCTGAACTTCACGCAATATTTCACTACAATCGAAAGGGTACGCAGACTTCTCTAATTCGTACTTTAATCGTCTCGAATCTTTTCGGCATCCCTTCTCATGATTTCACGGCGTTTTTAGTCCGTTGCAACGTGGTCTTGCTTTATAGCTATGCAGTTCCACGCACGTATCTCAGGGCCCTCAGGGTGAAATCGGTCGATGTACGGTCGCAGAGGTACGCCCCCCGAAATCGAGCATCCTTGCACGACCCCCCCCCTAACAGAGCAATAATAAGTCAATTTAATAATTTAAATCTGCAAAAGCAAATCGAAAAAAAAAATTTCTGTCAAATTAATTAAGACGCCTTCTTGTCTCTATGACGTCTTCCATCGTGCATATTTTGTTTACATACTGTAAACGATCGAAAAAGCATTAACTCTGTGTGCCTCAAGGCAGAGGTATCGTCGACACTCACAGAACGAAACCGGCGTTGCGTTCAGCTTGATCTTGCTTGAGTATCAAAGCAGCGAGTGTATCAAAGGCCGATTCAAACGGAGTCTGCCGCGCTATCGTCACGGGTCAGAGTTTGCGGAAATTTCAAAAAAAAACGTTCAAATCTACACCCTCCAGAATGAAAAGGTTGCATTACCTCATTTCACAACTTGAAAGCAGCCTGAGCTAGAGTGTAGATAGAGCTGGATCGCGTTTATAAAGACATCGAAATTGCTCTGGAGCTCTTAATTCATTACAGAAAGATAGGGTCTCTCTCAATTTCGTCGATAAATAGTCGAGTGATGCCGAAATTTTCACTCGATATTTTTGCCACTTCAGCAGCAACTATTCTCTTAGATTGTAAGATCCAGAAAAAGGAGATAGTTTTGGAAACGGAAGGTTTCGCGTCCTGATGCGTCCGTTTAGTTTTACTTTACAGCTTTATAGTTAAGAGATAATTGCTTCGGAGTATCTATCGAGGTCGTTCGCGCACTGGAAATCCGCTCCTTCATCTCACTTGGCAAGATTGTACTCGTTCGCAACACTCGGAATGGTGTCTAGAACAATGTTTTCTGTACGCAAACCGATAAAATAGTGAGCAACGTCACAATTCAATTTGCTTGTATGTAAACATGCATCCTTCTTCCACTCACAGTGTGCAGAACGATTAAAGGTGTTATATGATGAGGACCTTCGAACGAAACTGTATTTTAGTAGACATAGTGTGTTGTGCTATTGCTGTAAGCTAAAAAACAACATCATTTGCCCAGCGCTTTTTCTTCACGGTTGTCGTTTTTCCGACAGGGTCCACAACAGCGTCATTCACAGCAAGGTATTAAGGGAGAAGGAGCGAGCGATAGGCAAAGGAGGTGCCTTTGCAGCGCGTGCGCACATGTGGCAGTCTTCTTTGCGGGGGTGCACCTTCATTTTCTGTACTGCCTTCAAATACGCCCTTCTCATGAAGGTGGAGGAATGGAGCGACTGAACCTGCAAAGAAAACTTAATATCATGTTTTTTTCGGATGTTTTCATTTTCTGCTGCGCTATACCCTATTACCTATGTGCACCATGATACCCCTTCTGTTACTGACCCGCAAGAGTACGACCCCCCATGGACCAGCCCAACAGGTACGACCCCCCTGTCGAGGATTTCCTCGACCGATATTCACCCTGCTTGCCACCCTGCTGTATTTTCCATTGAACTGGAATATGTTGCATGCCAGAGCCGCTTAAAGCGATTCCCGCAAATCGGCATACCTTTACGTCGGCATCTCAATCTCGTAACGATATGGCATGGGATGTGGCAGGGCCAACCGTCGCGTAGTCCAGTTTTAGAAATTTACGACCCCCTTCCCTCCCACAGAGTTCCGATACAATCATTCCCCATTAGCAATTATTGTGTGTGCAGAGCGCACCATGCACTGAAAAACACAAAGCACTGCAAACAGACTATATAATCAGACGAAAGAGAAGTAATCAAAGCTAAAGAAAGCACAAATCGCCACTATTTACCCTTCACTGCCCCACTCCACAAGAACTGAGCGAGATTTTGATCGAGGTTCATCCATGATTGACGATTTGGCTACAAAATTGTTTTCGGGGTATTCTGGCCCGAAGAACACGAGTATCACACCGATTTAGCGCGACTATGCTTGGCGCTCGCTCCACAGGCGCTGGCGCTATCACAACAGTTTTGCGCGGGCGCCCATAGCGCAGGCTACAGGCACACTCGTAACGAACTAATGTGATATTCATGTCCTACGGGACAAAATACCTCTGAAGACATTCCAGCAAATTCGGTGATCCGAGGTGTTCTGGCGCCTTTTGCCGCGAGCGCCGTGCTTCTAGCGATAAACGAATGTGATATTCGTGTTCTACCGGTCGAATTACCCCTGAGGACAAATTTCTAGCCGAATCCACAGTCATGGACAAATTTCGATAAAAATCCGGCCCGGTTTTCGAGGAGTGGGGCAGTGAAGGGTAAATAGTGCCCACAAATCCTCATTAAATAACACAGAAACCTGAAAGGAAAGAAAGATAAAGGTAATCTGAAATAAGTTGAAACGCGAGAGTAAAATTTGCGCTCAGCCACGTTGCATGCTTTGCATTGGCCCGCACAATCCTTCCTCCACTCTGCAGGAAAGGGAGCGGCACGAACTACACTAGTGTGCAAAACTTGGAGACGTAATGTAACTTTTGTATGATATCTCGTTGTTAAGTACCCTAGCGTGATCAAGTTTGGAGCTTACTTAGGAGGGAATGACCCTACACTACACCACAGGAGATTACAGAAACACGCACTGAGAAGGACAGAAGTGAGGCTACCTCCAAAGACATTGGTTGAAGCGGTTGATGGAAGAAGGGTCTCCATTCCATGGTGAGTCTTCAGGAGGCAGGAATGGTTCTTAACAAGGTGCGTAAGCACTACGCACCACAAACTACATGCTCCTCTACTAGCCACAAAATTGTAAACAGGTCTTCAAAGAGCGCTCCATTCCTCAAACATCACATTCGACCATTGCTGTGCAGTTGGCGCATTTGTGTGTGCTGCAAAAGCTCTTCCAAATGCATTTCATGCGTGTCGATGCGATTTAAGTAGAGGAAAAGGCAGGCTCAACCAAGCGCCAGATATCCTTTCCCTTCAAGAGTTCTCCATCTTGGTTTCGGTGCACTTGTACACTGTCATTTATAAAAATAAAGTTGAGGTCGAGCTCCATAATAGGGGCACATTAGAAACGAGCTCACCATCGCAAAAAGTTTAACCGGGAAATGTTACGTGACCACGAGTATGGACTCCAGACAATGGAGGTCAGTACGCTCAGGCAACCTTGTGCGTCTTCACATCATATCGCCTGAATATCAAAGCAATAATGTCGACAATGTTCCTGGGTGCATAACTTGTTCCTACTTTGTCATCTGCGGGCGAGTCCAGAATCACTGCTCATACTCAATTTGCTCCTGATTAGGTCACGCGATTTTACTAATTGTTGGTATACTCTCAAGGTTTCGGTCCTAACAAATGTTCACACCAATACAGGGTTTCAGCGGAATACCAGGTACTATTTCTCGAACAGAGACTCCCTATACAGTCACTGTGCCACTGTTCGGTCTGGAATGCGTGCCTCACAATCCTGATAAATGTGCAACTGCAACCGGCTACTGACGTGGCTCCATCCTTGCCTGTTATGAACGTAACGATCAATTGTGCTGCGATTTACCATGATTGACATGACACCTCCTCTTCTTTGGCAACAGCGGTTGTGGTTCATCTCTCTCCGTATGTAGAAAAGGCAATGCTGTGAGCAATACCAAGCGAGTGCAATCGTACTACATCTTCTTTCATCTAGTTTCCCAATGATTCTTGCTCGTGTTAAATCACCCTGATGTTATCTGTGGAGATTGGTGTGATGAATAACACCACTACAGCCCACAATGAATAAATACACTATCCTTCCTTGCATCGCCCCGCTCGTGTAACGTGTCCAGCCGTTTTGACTCTAGATTGAACCGCATGATATAAGGGGTCCAGCATACCACGCATGAATGGGAGACTTTTGGCATCATGTCCGCATATTTTCATCAAATTCCATATAGTTGTTAAGAAGCTATGCTATTTTACCAACCTCGTCCTTGTCAAAGGTATTGCACACTAGGGCTCTGATCTTCCAATGAGTGTCATTCTCTTCAGACTTCAAATTTTAAAAGTTTTCAGGTAAATTCATAATCTCGGGACCGCTAGTTTCGAGAAACTATAAAGATTGTGCAGTATCCTGAAGGTCGTGTTTGTTATGAAGTGGAGAATTTACTTTTATAGAATTACACACTTCTTCCATTAGAGGTCTTAATCTTTCCAAATATGAAATTGTGAGGAGTGGTAAGGAAATTAGGAATTTCTAAATTGTTTCCCCTCAAAAAAGCCTCAGAGTTTTATGAATATTCATCTCTCCTAAAAATCTCCAGCTGATCCGTTGTCTGTGCATGTGCGAGTTTTTAGGGCTCCCAGACAATACCTAACCATTTGGGCGCGGCCGCGGCGAAGGCGGCCGAGTTGATAGGTGCCCGCGAACTCAGCACAGCACAGTTCGCGGGCACCTCGAGTGCGTTTTCAACGGTTCGCGGGCACAGTCGACTCGGCCGCGTTCGACGCGGCCGTGCCCAAATGGTTAGGTATTGTCTGGGAGCCAGTTTTTAGGCTTGTAAATTGGTATACAACTTTTTGCGTTTCTTTACCTCGCTTAGAAAATGCGAGCCTAGAGTTTCGTAATAAGTATTCGAACCGATTGGTCGCGTCAGAAATCTCGTCGGCTCTTCTTTCTATATTTATTTGTTTCTCGGCTATTCTCCTGAAAACGGGGGTTTTCAACGTTTAAGTGATACGATTTCCTTCAAAACTGATTTTGTAGTTTTCACATACGATTCACACTCTTGCGAGGAATGCGGACTTTGCTCTTCATAAAAGTTTTTGTCTGACTCTTCTTTAAAAGTCGCTATCTCACAAGTTTTTCTTTTCCTAAACTTTCCTTCTAAACCCCTGAGTCAGCCCACCTCAGTTGTTGTTTTTCTCTTACTTACGTTGACCTGAAATCGAATTCCCTAGTATAGTAATATTTGTGGCTGCCAATTGAATATGGATCGGTTTCCTGTAACTACTGCTGGTCTGAGGTGCGCCATGCACTCATATTGTTAGTCCAAGGCCGCTGCGAGCCTTAATCGCGTCATGTCTGACATGTCGTCACTATCCTTGCAGTTTCTGTCACTGAAGTTTTCCGCACGCTTCGGGCCCTTGTAACTTTGATTTACCCCCACGCACCTACACTCATGCTTATCTTCACCCAATGGGATGTTGATCTTTACGCGTGAACCTTACATTTCTTGGAAGCCATCGTCATTTCTGGTGTATGGTCTGCACCCGACGCTCTTCACGTTTTTTGAAAGAAAGGGTATACTAACATATACTTTAACACGACACTGTTCAATACACTGCTTTCCCAAGGCAAGCCTTCAGGGATCAAAAGGATATTTATTTGAAAAAATATTTATTGGAACTCCCACAGGATAGGTTCACGGGAAAAATAACTCGCACGATTTATGTTTGATGATATGACATGCATAGATGGGTCAGGGAAAGTAGAATACTTGAGAGAGGATACCTCGTCCTCAACCAAAGAAATTAATGTGACACTACCAATAAAATGCAAGGGGGGAAAATGAAGGTTAGCAGCGGCTCTCTCTAGTCAGGAAATGTACAGTTGCCTTATATAAAAAAGAGAATCACGAACAAAACAGCACGCATGTGGCGATTAAGGGTGTTTTTTTAGGTGAGGGAACGAATATTACAAAAAAAAGAATTCTCAAGTTTTAAACACCACAACGGAAAAAAGACGAAAAAAATTTGCTTAAGAGTAGTAAATTGTGAAAGAAATAGAGCGAGAAACAATATAGACACACGCAATTACGGAGATAACACACAAGAACACATGACATCACAAACAGAATTTTAGAAAAATTTTGATCTTCATAAATAGAGATAAACCGCAACACTTTGCGGTGGTATACTGATAAGTATGAACTACATCAGCGACCAGCGACTTCCCAAACATTTGCGGTGGTACACTGATAAGTATGAACTACATCAGCTACATTACACATTAGCTATTCCACCAAATGGCAATCCTTCAAATCTATGCGTCGAGAAGATTGCCTGTAGGAACAACCGGTGTTGTAGGTGTGGAAACCCCATGTAAACCAGTGTACGCCATGCTTGAATAATTCGTACCGCTAGAGCTGCTCGCCAAACGTTGCTCATCCCGGCTAGTGCTCGGTGCCGCCTAAAAACGTCGCTAAGATACGCATGATTCAAAAAAACGCACACAAACACACAAAAACTCGTAGCAATCAACCGGTCTGCACATCACTGAACATGCACATTAGCATATGTCAAACATCGCAAAGACCGACACAATCCTTTAACAATGGTGATAGGTAAAGCTTCGGCTCCCAGACAATACCTAACCATTTGGGCGCGGCCGCGGCGAACGCGGTAGAGTTGGTAGGTCAGCACAGCACAGTTCGCGAACTCAGCACAGCACAGTTCGCGGGCACCTCGAGTGCGTTTTCAACGGTTCGCGGGCACAATCGAGTCGGCCGCGCTCGACGCGGCCGCGCTCATATGGTTAGGTATTGTCTGGGAGCCTAAAGCTTCATGAATAGACAGAATTTGGTACCATGGGATAATAACAATTGTAATCTTCGAGAAATAACAGGAAATGTATTTCAGATCGCCGGGCCTTCAAAGAAAGAATTCCCAATTCATCATCGCTTGATTATATGTGCCTTTACAAAGAGTTTGAGGCCGGTGTCGGAGTCCGCGATCCGTCGCAGGTTTCGCGCAAATCGCGAAAATCAGCGAAACTTGCGAGGGATCGCAGACTGACACCAGTTTAAGAAGGGATCGCAACGGGTTTGTCCTAACGTACTAACGCTACATTTATTGATCCCAGGGCTAACTCGACCTCACACGTAACGCTGAACAGAGTGAAAATTTGCTATTCTTTACCCAAAATTCGTTTTTCACTTGAGGGGAGATCGATTGGCCAAAAATGGCGCTACAAGGCGTTGACGACAATGCGCATCTGGCTTTCTTGGCAGTGCAGAACCGGGGCTCCCACACTTTCTGCACGATTTGGGGCGCGGCCGCGGCGAGCGCGGACGAGTCCATAGTGCCCGCGAACTGTGGTGGTGATGCGTTTTCAAATTTACCTACACAGTTCGCGGGCACTATCGACTCGGCCGCGCCTCAAATCGTGCAGAAAGTGGGGGAGCCCAGAACCGGCACAATTTTGCGGGGGCAGCCACCACACATCGGTTACGTGGATTTGAGTGGTGAATACACAAAAAATTCCTTTGCGTAGAAGTTATTTGAGGTATAATAGTGGACTTTCGAAGCAGGGTCGGTCCTATCGTTGCTACTTTTCGAAAAATTTCCAAAGGTGGATTTGGTACGACCCCCTTCTCACCCTCGACCACCATATTCCTCGCTATAGTATTTCATTCTGGTATCACTCGACCCACGAAAACCCCGCCCACTCTCTCCTCCAAAAATGCCGTCGAGCGGGGAGCGGGGGAGGGATATATAGTCACTCTGAAACCGTAAAAATTACCTAAATTTCCACCAATTTACCCCCTCCTACCTTTAATCCCACGCTTCATTTTCTAGGGGGTATATACGCGCACTGAAACGGCAAATTTTCTCCCGCGCCACTCCTCCCTCACCTCATGCAACTTCTCACAATCGAAGCAAGTACGACCCCCCCCTCTACAACCTCATCAAAATATACGACCCCCCTCTACAAACTCATCAAAATGTACGACCCCCCCTCTAAAAACTCATCAAAGTACGACCCCCCGTTGCTACTTGTAGCAACGTAGGACCGACCCTGTTTCGAAGTCATGGCCATGACAAAGCAAAATTTGTTGGACCTGAGTGGAATGGACGCCAAAAAGATTTTGCCTCAATTGGTTCGATCAAAATGCACAACTTGCCACCTAATGAGATCTGTATTTACTTCTACTTCTCTTTTTTCTTGAATGTTGAAAAAAACATAAGCAAAAATGAAACGAAAGATGAACCGAAAAATTTCGTAAGGCTCAAGAAACGTCTGATACAGTGAAGCATAACTGGCCAATTTGTTGGCCACTGCTTTGTAACATTATCAAGGTTTTTTTCTGTAGAATAAATACAAAAAATAGCTATCGTAAGACACGGGGGAATTGCTGCTTACAAAAAAAAACATGTAAAAGCTTCCAGTAAACTAATGAAACAAAATGCAAAAGTTTGCATCATCTAAACATCTTGCAGGAAAAATAAAGGAGAAAAGATTTTCAGATGCGTCTGCTATTGCCAACTAGTCCTACTAGTACCTATTTTATGCGCCTGAGCCTCGTTGCGCTACCCTACATGTACATTAATTGAAGCTCCTCTCCTGAGCTCACAAATCAATGGATAGCTGCGTTTTCTGCTGCTGGCCACTGCGTTTACAACTCACCTCCCCTCTCTGTCCCCATGGGCCGTATACAGGATGAATAACGGTCGAAGATTTCCTCGACCATAGCCCTCTACCATGCGAGAGTAGTGCCGAGAGTGAACATCCGCGCGGAGGGCACAGACGGCACGCGTATGGCGAGTGTGAATGTCTGCGCGAGAGATCGTGTCTGATCGGGCACAGAATCCTCGCCGTGCCGTTGAGGACTCCTCAAGCGATATTCACCCTGGCCGTGAACATGAGAATTTGCCAACCAGAGGACGGACCCGTCAGGATACTCCCTTTGTAACTTCCACATTAGTGCAAGGGATTCGGAGCAAATGCAGAAAATATCATTTGAGTGCATATTCAAACCAACGTCAAAAGGCAACCTCTTCTTCCATGCCTCCACGTTGATATAATGCTACCCAATCTTTGGAGGTTACTAATAAATTCTTACAGCCACTTCAAACAGAATACGAGCGCATGGTGTATCCCAAAATCGCATTAGTAGCATGATGTCCTCTACTAGAAGCATAAGTCAAACTGTCCGTTAGGCCGATGTCAGACTTGGCGAATCGCTAGCGTCTGCGGTCGCGTCGCGGTCAGTGAATCACTCAATAGGTCTGGTACCGCAACGCGACCGCGCACGCTAGCGAATCGCGTGAATCGGTAGTAGCGACGATTTGCCATAAATATTCACTTAGCTTAGATTAATATATGGAAAATTCTCTTCCATTAGCGTCGAAAAACAACTAACTATATGTTGGAGCATCACTATTATGAAAGTGAGCGACAAAATGATAAATGACAAACACTACAGGGCACCCATAGACTTTGCGATACACAAACGAACAAGTAGTCGGCCGCGCCATTATAAGGGAGTATCGAATATGAAAAATGGTTCATATTTTCGAAATTTTAGAAGTGCACTATTATAAAATGTGAGCTAAAAAGAAAGAAGTGGCATGAAGGTTTACAGGATCTAAACACCCCAGAATTTTCGCAATCACCTTGTACTTGGGTATGTCGGCACTACATTCCGAACAAATCCACGACACAATTCACAAATCGACTCGCAAGGTTAAAGAAACAAATTCCTGCCAGGATGGGCAACGCACGGGCGAAAGCTTGTGGTCGACGAGTTGATTCCTGTTCAAAGCAACGGATTGTAGACAGACCGCTGCTGGTACAGAGTCAGGAAGGGCCATTGATCCAGAGTCGCCTGCTGAGTTTCTGAGTGGGATGTAGTCCGCTTGTGAGCCAAATCGTTCTCCGACCTCTCGTTGGTGCTTGCCAGACCCTTAAGCCAACATCCGCTAACCACGACACAACAACAAAAACAACTATCAATACAGCAAAAGTAATCTGGAGACTTCGAACGCAACACTAGGGGAAACAGTAAGTAGAAGAGGATTTCATGCAATTGGTTCAATCTACTTGCTATTTTCCACATCCAGTGTGAGAGCATTCCTTTTCCCACGAGTTTCAAGAAAATGGAATGAATAAAGTAAACTAAAAACCTGGTTCCAGGTTACCACTGACCGAGCGTTGCGGATTCGAATGCTGAAAAAGATAACCACGATCTCAATACAATATTAGACACAAAATCGAATAGAAAGTATATGTAACATTAACTGCTGAGCATTCATGCTCCTGCTACCATTAGGTCTTTAGTTTTAATGGTTCGGAGCAAGTGTAACTAAGTGAGAACTGAAAGCCGACTTGCGCACGAAGACATGTGGAAAGACTAACACATTGACAGATGCATGTTCCTCAACAAAAACACCTATGGAACCACTTTTGCAGCCTGCTAACTCTAATACGCCAAAAAGAAACAAGTTGCGTTCAGCAGGATTCAAATATCGGAAACCGTTCTACACCACGTTATTCTCCTGGTAAGGAACATTTTGCCTCATAAAGATGCTTCGTCAAGATGCTGAAAAGCCAGATGAGGACGGGCTTGCGAAAAAGTAAAGTTATTCATGTGACCTTTCTCCTGAACAAGCCGTGGAACTGGGTGCGGAGGAATAGAGTAACATTCTTTGGATGAAAATGGGTCTCTAATCCATCTATGCCTCCCTATCAACCAATTCACCAACTTGCATTCCACGATGTATAGCGATTTTAATGTTAACAAAGAAGGCGCCGTAGTTGGCGACAGATGGGGTTCTGTAAAAGACATCACACCGAGTGCCATCCAGTCGGCCGCCTCTATCAACCTATGGCGCGACCTCAAAGGCACACTACCAGATGATCACCGTGGACCACTGGAAACCGCCTTTTTCGATCTTGTCTTGTAGAAACGCGCATCCAAATACGCAAAATGTCGCTATAATGTCCACCGCGGAAGAAAAGCTTAACGAAAACATTGCTGACTAGCTGCAAGCGGGCGATTCACTGGATAGGCGAGGGCGCCATCGCAACTTTCGCGAGACACCTTCAAGAGGCCGAACCGCTTCGATGAAAGCATAAGGAACATCAATCAAACAATCTCACAAAAGCTTATTAACACTGACAGAAAGTCTCCGCAGCACTGAAATAAACGCCCCGCATAGCCTGCATCATTAGAGCTGGACCACCTCAACTGGGAAAATCGTAGTGCACCTCCGGAAACCAGACACACCACTGGTTGCGCAGTGAAACCAAAACAAACTATTCGAACCAATGTCATCAATCAAGGGAAAAATTTGAAACGAAAATTGTGACAAATGGTCCCGCCACACTGGAGGGAGATGCATCGAATGAGAAGTTGAGTTGAAAAGTTTAAACTCGAAGATGCCTCAAATATGGGATACGCCACATAAATGCTTCTACTGTAAGAAAAAAAGGTGCGCAAGGGTGGTCGCTAAAAGCGCAAGCATATCAGTAATCTGGTTCTTTCATAGAAGTGGATAGAGCATATAGAACTACATTAATAGTTCGCGAATCCCGCTTTAATTTCAACTACGTATCTTAAGGCAGGATCAGATCAAGCAGTGCTGCCATATGACTCATTTTGCTACCATTCATCGCTATAAGTTATTTGTAAAGTCTCACGATAAGCTCAATCAATTCATAAAAACAATTCCGCCGTCTGAGCCGTCTTTCTCAAATAGGTAGTAAAAAAAATATATAAAAATATGTAAATAGCATAAAACTTGGATCGAATATCAAATAATACTCGATTTTACTAGAAAAGAATGAGCTAAATTGTGAACCTGTGTGTATTGTTGATACTGAGGATGGAAGTTGTGAATAGCATCCTGCATGATGTCCTTCGGATTCATCGTTTCTTTCAGCGATGAACTGATTGACTGCAATGTTACTGGGCGTCCATCGTTCGAGTGACTAACTAAAACAACGGAGACTATTAAGTAAGTGATTAGATCGAATATTGAACAATAATTCTCGATTTTTCCAGAAAAATAAATTCGAACTAAGTAGTGTAAACCCTCGTTTGAAAGTGCCATCCATGGGATCTCCAGCTTTCATTAAAACATGTGGGTTGACCGTGATTATTGGAGAAGACTTTTCAAGCCTTATACAAGCAAGCTCAACTAATTTGACAACTTCCGAGGAGAGGGAACAGAAAAGTCCCACTTTTAGAACAGATCAGAGGCCCACCTAATTTTGATCAAGCCACTAACAAATATTCCCCGTTTTGGTTTTATGTGTTTTGCATACCTCGTTCCTTTTCTACAGCACTTCCCAATGTTAATAGCTACCCTTTCAATTTGACTGCACGCTCCTCAACATGATTGATTAGTGTCAATTTCATCGTTTTTCGTCTCCACCCCGTCTTTAATTAGTCAATTCCAAATCAGCGACGAGCTTTGAAGATCGAAGAAACTACGAATATCCTTTTGAAGATGGAACGGAACAAGCAATCTTTTCAACTTTGGATTATTTTGTTGGCTTGAGGCTATACACTACTCATCTAGAGCAAACGGCTTCTAAAAGCATGCAACAATATGTAATTGAACAATTTATTATTTACTTTCCTCAAAACTGTTTTCCTAGATGAAATATCATGAAATCATCAATATGATTTATATAAAACCCCACACAATTTGAAAGTACGCGCTCAAGTAAATATGATGGATGCGTAGATAGCCACTGCTGTCGGACGGCGAATTCGTGAAGGCATCGCAGAAATCAATTCGAAGGAAGCGAAATTTGGACTACTCTTTGACTTACTCTGCCCCTTAAACTGTTTTTTTTTTTGATTTGTACTGAAAGTAGTTTCACATTGAATTTCCTTTAACTGGTGAGTCTTCTTGCAAAAATTATCACTTCATGATTTTCCCGTTTTGTAACACTAGAGAAATTCTACCGTTAAAAACTTCATGACTCACCCTCCAGACAGAAAGCTGAGCCTAATAAAGCTTTAGTAAAGGGCACTCAAATGAGGCAAACAAATTTGATACGGGGTGGAGAAGGGTGGTATTTATCTCCCCGGATAAAGAGAGTTCGTATGCGCAGAATCACCTCTGAACCTGAAAGATGTGGATGAGTGGATTGGGATCCCGGACAAACTATGCGCAAAGATCCACCTTTCACAGTCGGAAGACATTCCCCCCTTAGCTTTGCAAAAAAAAATAAACTTCTATATAAACTTATTGTGAAATACACATATTCGAAGCGTTCAAGAAAAATCCCTCCCAATTTCCAAACGCTTTTGTTCTGCAAATCTGCTTTTGAAGGAACGTTACGGTCTTTGATAATATAAAAGGTGCACGGATAATGCTCAGATTCGAGCTTGAAGGCATCAAATACTGAAAACCTGACCCTTCTTCATCGTGTAAAAGCACTGTGTGGGCTCTAAGGAGACCAGGTGCAAATTGTCAAGCAAAACACTGAAATTTTGAGAGAAACAATTTTTGGAGAAGCAAATCTCCTAGATGTCTACCAGTAAAATGGGCTGGCTCAAAGGGGCTTTTCGGACAACGTAAGGTAACGCTGCACCGCAGTGTCGAGGATATCTAACCTGAAACTCCTTTATTTACGCGTTCAACATGTCTATATGCATTGTTTTCCCAAAACCAATAGCCGTGACATGTTTCGGCAAAATTCAATTTATGCTTATGCTACCACAGAAACAGTGCTAGCGTATCCTTCTCTTTGCTCTCCTCTAAAGCGCGGTCTCTGAAGTATCGATTTTTATTGAAGATGGAGGCACGTTTTCTTCGCATACGTACCTCTAATCTAATACTTCTTGAAGCCTAGAAAGTTTCTAAAAACTAGAAAGCGTCCAATTTCCAATTACGCCCAATGGATGACGCCATTCATTACTAGTTACAGTAGTAAGCAAAACATAACTTCAATATTCTCTCCCGAGTTTTCGCCCCTTGTGGAAAAAGGGATGTTGCACAGGCTACGCTAAAGTCGATGAAGGGGGGGGGGGTGAGGGAGGGGGCAATTTTCCGCAGCAACATCTTTACTACGGAAAAGTCAACAGGTCGCTCCGCTCATTTGGAAAAAGGTGTATACCTTGCAGTCGTCTTCATACGCCGAACTTAGAACTGCTTTTTACCTGCTTAAAGATTACCATAGAGTGATAAAAATGCGGAAATGCGCAGTAGTAGTGGTCCGAGTTCCCAGGCAGAAAGTCGTTAGATCGACTCCCTATTGAGACTGCTTTTTGCCTCTCTTGACAATTGCCAAAAAGACTTTTAACTTCATCGCTGCATCAGTATTTGCCTAGAAACGCCTTGCGAGGAGTTGAGGACAATGCAAAACGGTGGATGAAAAACCCTTCATATGGTCCCAAGCCTTATTAGCAGATACTGAAAGCAATGCAGCTCATCGTTCCAAGACGGCTACAATGACTCACACCTTACCTAATACAGACTGACCTGTTGACCTGTTTAAAGGAACGCTTCCCGTGAATAAACAGTGTCACACAGAGACCCGCCATCAACATTTCGACACAGAATTTTAATAGTAAAAACTTTTAAACGTCTGCTCGATCAGTGTCATAAGAGAGAAAAGATTCTGATATGAATAACTACAAAATTATCATACCGGAGTGGGCATCCGAGTAAGCAGAAACACCAAACGCAAACTTCAGGGCGATGGCTGCAAAGAACATCTCGATGCAAATGAGGAAATTCTGATATCCAGCTGCGACAGTCCCTAAAAAATCGGCCAATTAGCTAATTAGCCAGGGTTGCCTCAGATATTTTCAAACAATAGAATCGTGACGCATTTGGAATCTCCGAGGATCTCAACAAACACTTTACCTCATTCAACCTCTAACCATAATAACTGCGTTTGATTTTACGCTACCACATTTCCGAAAACTTCATCAATTCAATACTCGAGACCAATCAATATACCAATTAATTTTTTCAAGGTAAAGGCGGGCAGTGAATGCAGCTGGACTTGTGTGTGAAAAAAACTTCATTTCTGCTTGAGTCCCCAACCGAATACGTTGCAATAAAAGTCCAGGCGAAACTCACATGTGAGGGTATCGCTACACCTGTCGCTGGGTGTGCAATTACGACATTTTCACTAGAGGAAACAGATTGAGTGTTTGAATACACCACCCTTTTCAATAGGTGCTCCTGAGCACATTACAGTAAACTCTACGCATTTTCAGTAGGCCCACTTGCCTCCGCTCATGCCTTACGTGAGCCTCAAGTGCTTTGGTACATGTGTCATTTTTCCAAAATTTCAAAAAAAAATCGGATTTTTATATCAATACACCCACCTCTTCCTATGACTTCGTGACCATTAGCGTCCACTACAGGATCAATAGCTGACGTAGCACCAAGAATTGCAATAAGAAATCCTAAAAATAAATTACTTTCAAGAATAAGTGGATAATTCCTGACTTCTAGAACATACCTTGCCAAAACGACAAAAAGATCACGCTTTTTACTGTAAGGAACTTTAGTACTGGGCTATAGGGACTGAGAAGTTCACGTGTAGCAGTATAGAAAAGAAATAGACCGTATAAAGCAAGAGATATGGAAACGTTGTACACAAGAGTGATATATAGATACCCTTGGTCCGCACTAAATGAAAATTAAAATACAAAGGAATAAAATCGAACAAGCAAAGAAAAACAAAAGAAAAACAATGTCAGATGAAAAAGCATATGTTAAACACAATATGACCATACCTCCAATTGCCGTCTTCATATTTTCCCATTCCAACTAGAAACAATGTTAGCACCGCCATAATCGGTTTGATGAAACAAAATTGTAATGTGGCCTAAAACAATTTTTTGAGGAATCGAGAAGAGGCATGACAACATGGAAACGGAATGAAATTCTTGCCTGTTTGCAAAAACGCAGAAATTCGATTGTGTATTGTTTACCAGCGAGACAGCACGTGCATGTGTAGTAACTTATAGGTCTAAATAAAATAAGGATAACAATGCAAAATGAAGAAGGAGAAATCACATTCTATTCAAGGTGACTCTTAGGCTCTGTTTCATGGAATACAGGCGGCATCAAATGGTCAGGAATTGACCGCAATTGGGTCGATGTCAGACTTCGCGAAATCAGCGATCGAGCTGTGTACCCGCGGATCGAACTATGTGCAACAGGATCGAGCGATGTACCAGAGGATCGAACGATGTACCAGTGGATCGGGATAGAAAAAGGCGGGACTCAATTTGAAAATCGGCTCTCGCCATTTCCCAGGCTCATGAGAGCGTGAGAGAGTGAGCGTGAGGGAGAGTATGAGAGTTAGAGAAAGTAGCGAGAATCAACGTATAAACAAGAGGGAGGTCCACCACTTCAAAAATGTTGAGTCGCTAGTACATCGTTTGATCCGCCGGTACACAGCTCGATTCGCTGCTGCAACGCTCGCAACCAGCGTTTCGCAAGCGAATCGCTGGATTCGCAAAGTCTGACATCGGCCTTAGCCAGTCGGGTAACAACGAGTTGACCAATAACCCCAGTAACCACCAACGATAGGTATTTCAAATTTCAAAATCGGGAGCTGGATGAGAGTGTCACCACAGACCGCTGATTCAGAAAGTTGTTTTACGAGAAATAGCTGATGCATACAGCACACACCGTAGCAGTAAATTTTTCTCAGTTTTTCAGTCAAGTACGGAAATGCTAGAAATTTATTTGAAAAACATTGGGATCGCAGAAGACTCGAAGAAACAAATTATTCAAGGAGACTACCAAGAAATTGATTAAGAAAAAAACAATGGAACGGGCATCCTGAACTTACTTTATTGGCTTTCCACGAATTTCCGCCATGATATTGCTTTCTCCACCGAGATACTCATAACACAGTGACAAAAACGAATAAATTACGAATGCTGAAAATGAATATTTACCTATCGCCTACAATGTGCACCATTTCATGCTCCTTTTGAGGCAGAATTTTGACGAAGTCAGTAATTATTCTCCCCTGGCACAGAATTCGGTATACAAAAAAGTCCACAGCGTACCCATCTAATCCATGCTCAAGAAGAATAAAATGTAACTGTTGATCCCAGAAAAAAAAAGCATTCGAGAACGGTTATCAAAGCAGCAAAAATGGCAAAAAGACCATAAAATAGTTCATGGATGCTGGATAACGGACAAAACATTTTGCCTCGAGTGGGAAAGGGAAAGCCGGCCTAGTGTTTTCTGGGCCAGAATGCTACCGCTGCAATGGTAGGACCTCAGTTCCGAAAAAGTGTGGTATCAATATTATAGCAGATTACGGTGAACAAGAGGGTTCGAATCCCTGTTGAAGCAGTCTTTTGCCCAACTTCTAGGTCACCATTTCTGTGATAACGTTTGCGTTGTAAACTGCGACGAAAAACAGCACTAAAGCAAATCCTAAATAAAATTGTAAAGAAGCCTAATAATAGAACACTACTCTCTCAGACCGAAAAGCCCTCGCACACCCACTCCTCCCAAGAATCGAGCAACACGATTTTTTTATCAGTTGCAATACAATTCAAATCAGTAATCGCACCTGCTACGGGATTTGAGCGCCAGAACTCCTCGAACCCTCGTTAAGAAATAGACAAAGGTTGCAAAAAAGTCACTGAGAAGTCGACCATGCTCACTGCTTACTTCAGGCTGCTTTAATCGTAACAAATCCACAATTCACCACAATGAAGTTTTCGCAATGTCAGCGAGCGTTTGTTGAGGATATTTACGTTTACTTCTTCATTCTCTTGCACTCTCACTTTAACAGCCCCAGGTCGTCAGTGACCGTTTCCACAAGTGAGAGGTATTACCAAGTTTTTAAAATAACGTGGAAACTTGTTAATTTTTCAACAGTTAGCTTCCTGTTTTTTGAGTACTTAGGCCAACCAAGGAGCCGTTATTAGGGCACTATTCCGCCTGTGAGCTAGCTCAGTATACACGAATTGATCTGCGAGTTGCGTTCATTTCCGTCCACTGGGAACCTTAACCTACATTTTCATATTTGGACAAAATTTTAAAACAATGCCACATCACAAGGTTTTCAGACGAGGTCAGAGTTCCCTTACCACTTCCGGTTAAGATGAAATGACATAACAATTGTAGGGCAGTGCACTACAGCATCAGTTCTTCGACCCGAAGAGGTACAAAGCCACCACAACCACCTCAACAGCGACAAACCTTCGTAACAGTCCCTAATAGAATTGAAGTAAATGTACACGTTGTCGGAGAAGAATATGAGACTCAGCCACGAATCAAATGCATAAATTGGAACGATGAACAGAATACGCACGATCCATCTCTGCTCCGTAGGACAGGAATACCAGCGTAGATGTTGATAAATCTGCAACAGTAACATGAATATGCAAGACGTATTATGATCTGTTTATATGTCAGAGAAAATAAGAAAAATTCCCACGGTTCAATTCGTCAAGAATTTCAGCGTTACTTGACAGACCACCTATGAAGGTCAAATCAAGGCTGAAGTGGGTGCGGCATTATGAAAATGTAGGTAGGACGCACAAACTGGGTGAGCAGGCATGGTGTGCAAGGCATTCCCAGAAATGAGCGACACACGTTTCAAAAGCTCGTAATTCAGTCCCAGAACAACTCAGACACCGAAAAATGGATAAATTCGTGTAGTTTCATAGCGCATGGACAAGTGAGTCAGGGCGGGAAGTCCTGCACCGGGATTATATTGATATGATAAATGTGGGCGATTTTTGCGTTTAGCTGACCATGCCTGGAGTTGCGGAGACTCCCTCACAGCGAACAAAGCGTACCCTTGAGTAGGTGGGCTTGATACAAGAAAGCGCAACTTGGGGACAATAGGGGACCCAAGAGTATTCGTAAGCGACTACGCAGGATAGACAGTAGCGTTCCTCTTTAGACGTAGTACAGCACGCTATGACCGACGTCATAGTCGGCGACGGACCAAGCGATGGAGCGATCGCGATCTTTACAAAAGTCAAAATAAACCACATCAACGTTTTTCTTCTTTTCTAATGAGGTTGTCCAATCATTTAAAGATTCCAGCAACTGAGTAACCGTCGATCTCGCTTTCCTAAAGCCATGCTGGCAGTCGGGTAAGATCCGCTGACGTTCAAGGTGTTCTACGACGACCCTCTTGACTACTCTTTCGAAAGCTCTACAGAAAACCGAAGTGATGCTGACCGGTCTGTAATTGTTTGCGTCCGAATATGGAGGTTTCTTGGGGATGGGAACCACATAAGAGAGCCTCCATCTCCTAGGAACCTCAGCTCGAACAAAACTCAAGTTAAATATGAATCGCAAGGGCCCAACTATCGAGGGGAGTACGACGGGAAATTTACACCGCCGACTACCGATAATTCGGCGCCATCAGTTCGTAAATCTCCCGTCGCTCGCATCGCTCAAGCGATCCGTCGCTCCTGCAATTGGTGCAAAATCGCTCCAATCGCAAAGTCTGACATCGGCCAGTCACAGAATGCATCAAACAAGTAAATCCAAACGTTTCAGGTTTGACAGCAAGCTTTTTAAGCTTAACATACATGAATTAATGCCGGAAAATACCGTTTCGGTATACCTCGAATTAACCTTTGATTAACTCATAAATAAAAACAAGGCACTGATAAATACCTGGTGACTGGTAATAAGAAGAGCTGCCCAAGTAAAAAGACCAGCAAGCCCTTGGGCTGTAGCCGAACGGATAAATGTGTTACCCTGAGTGATGTTTTCGGCCATGCTAGTTCATCTGAAACAATGGCAAATGAGGTCACAAAAGACATAGCAGCAAACTAAATTGGAACGTGTCAGACAATAAGCACGTAAAAATCATGAAATCAAAAATGATGATGAAGACAATTGCAGATCAGTTGCATGTGGTAAAAGCTATCTCTTAAATTGATAAGACACTGAAGAAATGAGATTTTCTCAACATCGAGGCCAGATTCAAGGCAGCCTGGTAATAATATTATCGCGGAGGAGGGAACGCAGCCCAATGTGCGCTAACACGACGAAGGTTTATGGCTACAGCGCAATCAATGAAAACGCTTCATTAGAAAAGTATACAAAACCTGCAAACAGCTGCCATTTATATGGTTGACGGACTACTTGAACCCAGTCCTTTAAGCCGCCTCAGATCCATCTCTCGTCTGCGCTTTCTCACCTTATCAGCGGCTTCTGATTATTGTGATCTCACGCATTCAAGCTTTTGACACACTGTAGTTGGCTCAATTATCTCGAAGTCCCTCCCTCCTACAAGGCTTAGTCTTGGGTGCCACACCTCCTTCCATGGGATTTGAAGCCGGGCCAGGTGCCTTTCTCTGACTGTCTGTGCTCTCCGCCATTCGTGGCAGGATCATGGAAGAAAGTTCAAGTAGTCCGTAAACCTTTGAACATTTGAAACACTGAATATGAAACAAGTAGAATCATGAAAAGACGCCATTCAACCACCATCGGTTAAGCTAAGATTAGGCCTAGCCCCGGGTCCATTAAACGTTGCTTAAGCTTAAGCCTAGCATTAGGTTTGAGCTCAGGATTATGCTGGTTGCGAGCAAAAGACGTATCCTGATCTGAGGTGACAAGAGCTCAGGAGGAGAACTGATATACACCCGTTCTACCACATGCCTCACCACTTATTTCGAGTATATTGTTTCTAGTTTTCCTAAAGTTCCTGAACTGAGTGAAAATTATCTGTGCAGAGCAAAAACAGCCTCATACACAAGGGCATCTAGCGGATGCCCTTATACCGCGGTAAATAGCCAGAAACACTAAGGGAAACTGAGAACAACTATCATGAACAGATAAGGAAGGATCACCGATAAGCACTTCGAATATGGCGACAGTAAGCATTGCGAGCGCGGCTGACAGAATATCCCTAAATGAATCGATTCCTTGATCGCCGAGATAGGTAATCGGGATAAGACGACGAAACTTGATAACAAGGATCTGGCTTCGCAGCCAGCGAAAGCAGGGTCAAGCGTGTGAATCCGTGACGAGCAGAGCCATACTTGATCGCTGGAATTGGAGGGGTAATAAGCGCAAGGGCACTATAAGAAAACGTCAGTATGGTAACATTGTTACCATAGCCCTAAAACACGCGTAAACTAAAGTGCTGTACACATATTACCTCAGATTTCGCGACCATTACAACTGCTAATTGGCAGCTTTTCGTCAGTGCTGCTAACAAAATATAGAAATGAAAGCACATATCAGCAAGTATAGAAGCAGCCCATTAAGTTAGACCAGGAATCTGGACCAAAACGTTCTTGCGCTATAGGCGGCGGATGGTTAGGCAGAAGCAGGGTGAATAACGGTCGAGGATTTCCTCGACCATAGCTCTCTACCATGTGAGAGTAGTGCCGAGGGTGAACATCCGCGCAGAGGGCACAGACGGCACGCACATGGCGAGTGTGAATGTCCGCGCGAGAGATCGTGTCTGATCGGGCAGAGAATCCTCGACGTGCCGTTGAGGAATCCTCAAGCGATATTCACCCTGGGCAGAAGTCTTTTATGCTGAGGTCAATCTTGCGTAAAATATAAAGTTAAGCCACTATCGCTGGAAAAATTAGGTCACATAAACACTTGTTTTAACCCGCCTCAATTGTCTCATTTCCACCAACTAAGATCTGGTCCGTCATTATGGGCCTATGCGACAGCCTGGGTACAGTAAAAATCTAAACACGTTCCTCCTACAGTTGCTACCGTAACCCTAAAAATACGCGTAAACAAAAACAGAAAATTGAAGCCTAATTAGTGCGCTCAGTGCGCGCCTTCTGGGTGTTCGACTACATATTAAGTGTCCGTAAAGTAGAGGAACTGTACAAAAACGACCCTCATGATCAGGAGAAGGAGGCATAAATGGTGAAGGAATGATAAACCTTTCCTTACGAAATGATGACTTCTTTACCGCAACGCAATAATATACCCGTAACAAAATCACGTGCCTACTTCAGTCAAAGAAAGAACTTGAATTACCCTTTCCGAAAACATGGAATGGGCCCAACTTATTTCAGACTAAATTAACTTCATTATTACGTCAAGAAGGGCAAAATATTTCGAAATAGGTACCAGTAAGAGTAAACCAACACTACAATTATGAGAAGCTTCGAGCTCCTTGATAACTAGTGTGGAAGTGACCAGACAAATGATTTTTGTAGAACCTGGGTCATCCCCACCCTGGAGCTCGTCTTTTTTTCTAAAGCTAACCTGAGTAAAAGGATTTCCTAGTTTGGCCTAAATAAAAGGATTTCCTGGAGCTAGCCTTAGTAAAGGAAGAATCCCGAGGTAAGAGGTAGGTGAAATATTTGGGGTAATTGACTACAAAAATCGGCGTGCCCACCCGACTCACATAGCGCCCCGGTTTTTGTCTTGCAAAAGGATGCCTTGTGGACTAAATGTGAAGACCAATAAAGGGTAAAATTGGGCACGACCAGAACTTTTTCGTGTTGGTTACAAAAGATGTCATTTTCGACTGACAGTATAATTGGTACATTTTTGAAGCACAAGCCAACAGCTTGAAATTCTGCTTCATCCTTTTGCAAAAAACTAACCTTTTCTAAGAAACTTTAGCCCATATGAGGCGGAGATATGACTTTGGTCATTGGAGAGCGAGAATATTCACACATTACGGACCGCCGAGGATCTCCATACCTTTTCATGTTTTTTAAAAGCGAATCATCATTAATCTATCAACAATTTTATCAGTGATGATACTTACTTGTTTCTTGGTTCAGGAAACCAGTGGAAGCATTCAGGAGCATTGAAAAATGCCAAATAAATCAGTTAAAATGTGATCCACCGCTTAAAATCGTGTCCCACATGGTGGCGCACGCGGGACGCAAAGTGTTAAAAAATAACAACCAATCCATTCTTCTTTAGGTTCCACCTTCGCTGCATGAGATATTGCTCAAGTGCAGTGATCATGGAGAGGAGGCGTATTTGGGAATTTTCCGTGACACTGAGCTTGCCCTAAGCTCAAGAACCAGCTTGGGGATTTGGGCCGTACCCTATCCTTCCCCAGGCTAGAGGAACAAGTTCTTTGAATTTATTTTTCAAAGAACCAATTCCTTTACTTTCCTAACATGCTTGCTTTTGCAGACATTACGTTTTACACACATTACAAATATGCACTGCACTACACTCAGAGCGATTTTTGTTGAAAAGACAAAGAAAATTTGAAAGGATTTTTCCGTTCCCCTAGCTTGGAGGAAGGAATACGGCCCCTAAATGTTGGCCATGGCAACATGAGCTTGACTTGTTTGGTGCTACTAACGAAATGGTTCAATTATATATGAAGTCAATAAATTTATTGGTTGATTCGTGTTATTTAAAAGCACATTTCACCAGCGGATAGTCAATACACTATTTCTACAACAAAAAGCTCACAGAAACCTGTTCAGGACGACCGATCGAGGAATTTCATCATGAAGAAAACTATACACGATGGTCGTCCAACAATCGAAAGCGCTTATCTTCCAGAAAATGCGGTAAAATTGCGAAATATGTCCAGTCACCACCGAGATGAACCATTCCCTTCGGAATTTGTCATCACAACCTCATGAAAACGCCTGACGTTTTTGCCATTCTTGAGCAGAGAAAAATAGAACAAGGAACCAATTGAGCAAAATTGAGAAAAAAATACTAAAAAAACAAGCCCACAGACGTTTACCACATAAACATGCACATGTACATGCATATGAGGAAGGAGGCGCACGCGAGCGCCACCAGCATGCTCGATCGATACGCGGTTGGCTGCGTATCCAGCGCCATGCTATGCAGTCAGCACTCAAGCTTCTTGGGCTTTCTCCCTCATCGTTCGTCGAACCTCGTTCCATAAAGGTTCTCAAGCTTTTTCCTTATCAAGCTCGCGCTTGATGTACGCGAGCAGTCGATTACATTCAGCGCTTTGTCTAGTACCCTCGTTAGTCAGCTCATCACAGCGTTTCCCAAGATGATTGTCATAATGAGAATTTTCATCGGACATACATAATGATTTCGTCAAGAGCTCATCTCTGCTAGGGGAAACCTGACTCTTGCTCAGCGCTCATAACAGTACTCGGGACTTCTTGGCGCATAAAGCCAAAGGGATTTCAACGCAGGATGAGGTTCGCCTATGAATAAAGGGGAGGGCAGAGTTAAGCGAGGCCGCGAAAATTATTCAAATAGCAGACAGGGTTGCTAGATGCAATATTTCTCTATGTAAGGATGGCACATTGAGAAATGTGAGTGCTGTTGCAACGCGTACGTCGACCATGGGGCGCGTTATACACTTGAGCAGAAGTTGAAAATCGTGACCTACTTCCAAGCGGCTATAACATTTTTCAGAGGAGAAGAAGGGTTTCATCCGTCGAAAGGGGGGGGGCGGTATTGCGATCTAGGGCATTCAAAACCGCGGAAAGCTTATTGTTTTATTGCAAACCTTCAGGTCTAAGCAGAAGGGAGGGAGCCCCCAGGTCCCTGAGCAGTCTTCGTTTTTCCCAGGGGGACTCCCTCCCCACATCCTAGGCTGAGTCCTAACCTGCTGACTAATTGAATATTACTTTTCGTAGGCGTTAACGTCATCTAATATAAGAACACATAACCTCCCTTTAAAAAGCGAGAATGTGTCGGGTGCAGACTAAACATCACAACTGACGACGGCCTCCAAGTAAATCTGGCTAGGAGTTGTTCATAGTGATAGCTGATTTCTGGTAAATGGTAGTTATAATTAGTGACAATCGATAGGATACAACTGCAACTGGCCAGTCTTTTCATTGGCAGAAAACATTAACATTTCGTGAAGGGCGTCGTCACTTGTGGTACATGGTCTGCACCCAACTCTTTCTCGCTTTTTGAAGGGTAGGGTACATTGGCGCAATGTGCCTCGGGGGGGGACCAGTCGCCGCGCGCGGCCGTGCGGCAACAGGAAATTCGTGAGCCAGGGGGAGTGTAGCCAATTCAGGGGGTTGGGGGTGAGGGCAGTCACATGACATGCGTGAGAAGCTGGAATGTTCCGTGAGAAGCCGGAATGTTCGAATTGCGTGTTGCCGCACGGTCGCGCGCGGCGACTGGTCCCCCCTCGAGCCACATAGCGCCGGGTACATTCATAAAAACCTGAAGAAATAGGAAAAATGATCATAGCAGTTCGTAACTTTAAAGGACTCCTTGAGCCAAATTGGCATTAGAGCAGATAGGGCACCGCAATGTCTCTCTTACCGGATGGGATCTATGAAGAACTAAAAATGAAACTAGTTTAGGGAATTTTTCTGGCTAGCACTTAATCATGCAGAATAGTGTCGTATAGTGGAGATCGGTGACTTTCTGCCGATGATTTTTGATCATGATAATTCCTTTTTACCCTAAAGGATAAAGCATTTGCCGTTGATAAATCCCTTCTGGGATGCGCCACGCGTTCTACCTTATCCATTTGAAAATTCGCAGTGGCGTTTGAATGCGATGTGGCTTTTACCCTTTTTATCCTCCTAGACAAGTGTGGTACCAGCTAACCGACCCAGGAGGAAAGGAAGGCTTGGTCAATCTGGATGAACCACGACCCGGAGTTAGGATCCCGGACCGCGCGCGTGGTAAGCGTGCCACTTGCCACTACACCACTTCCGCCCCCCCCCCTTAACCTTACATCTTTTCAATCTATCTATTTTAATCTATATCTTTTTAGCGCAATTTCACTTTTTCCTATTTAAGCATTTCCGCTAAGCGGAACCATGATGGCAGAAGATAGGGCGAAGTATACGCCCGGGGGGCGAAGTATAGTATAGCCATTCGAGGTATACACCATTTCGGGAAACGAGAAGAAAATCGAGTGCATACCACACATCATAAGAGTCGACAGCCAAGAGAAGAGCGGCTTTTCTCCTTGACCGTCGTCTCTTATGATGTGGTTCTTCTCGCGTTTTGGAATCGAGGGTATTTCGGGAAGAAGTGCTTCGATAACGAATGAGGCTTAAAGCAACAGTCCAGGCAGGGTTTCAACGATTTGGTTTTGAAGTGGTGGAAACATGCCTCAGCCTGATTGGAGTTCATGGGAAATGTCACAAACTTCAAAACTTACCTCTGAAAGGCGTTGGAAGCAGTCGAAATCCTTCAAAAGGGGCGGATCCACCGATCCGTGGTGGGGCCGCCTCCAAGCAGCTGTGCAGAGCGCTTGCTCGACTAGCGGTCGTTGCGGGACCGCCGCCCTGTATGAGGTCGATTCCACAAGAACGCAATTGAAGCGCTTCAATTTCGATTGCTGGCAAATAGTTATGTATTTGCAAACATGCATGGCTATTTGCCAGCAGTTGCAATTGGAGCGCATGTACTACAGGCAGGTACGGACAACTCGTCCAACACACTTCTCCCTAAACGGCAGGGGGAGTCCCTGTCTAAGCCCCTGCCCGACGTTTTTCCTACTTTTTCTTTCTCCATTGACCAACTTCTCACCTGCAACGTCATTATAGGTGGTCCTTACCCGCGAATTCGTTCCTGGATTGTTGCTTTAATGTTTGTGAAAGGGCTATCGCAAAATGTTTCCCTGAGACCTGGA
>MU868332.1:800046-879879 GCA_036418205.1 Ostertagia ostertagi | reverse complement strand
TGGGAGCAGTCATTTGACATGCGTGAAAAGCTGGAATGTTCGAGTTTACGCTGTCTCGCTCGAGAGGGCCCAGGTGAGCAGACTGCCGCGCCGCCGCGTGGCCCCCCCCCAACTAAGTTAGCACCCAAAAAACTGCCTAGGTTTTCCTGCTAAATGCGTCTTAACGTACCTATGCGCTATACCGATGAAAACTATCAGGCAAAACGCGCATTAGGCCTCTTCGCGAGCACATGATTTATTAGGCCGATATCAGACTTTGCGAGTCGCGCGATTCGCTAGCGTCTGCGGTCGCGTCGCGGCCAGTGAATCACTCAATTGGCTGGTACCGCAATGCGACCGCGGACTAGCGAATCGCGCGATTCGCAAAGTCTGACATCGGCTTTAAGGATGCCGTGAATGCATCATGAGACGGTGTGGAATGAAAATTCAAATGGAAGGTGCTTGTTGCCTTGCGGACGGTTCAATGGGATGATTCACAGCCTTTTTGACATCATCATATGCTGCAGCCGCAAAATGTACAGCCATCGGAGCGGGGTTGGCAAGGAAGCGGCGCAAAGGAAGGAATGCTCGATCCAACTATATCCATGAGAGTTATCCTAATTAATCAAGGCTAGAAACACCATTGTTGCACAAACAAGCTGTCTTGTAGACAAAGCACCTTTCAACTGAATCCGTGTGGGGTTGCATGGCGCATACCAGAAGTGAATGGATCTGCAGCGAACGTATCATTTCCTATTTAATCCATCGAATGATGTTTCCTAAGAGCAATTTGAGGGTTTTGAAAGTAGTTGCTTGGATCAGCTAAGGAGGAGTAGAGTTTTTGATTGGCTCGTAAGATGTCTTCGATAGATGCTCGGCGCGGGTTTTCCACGAACCAGAGAACTTCCGAAACACCTGTCAGGATTAGTGAATCTTCTTCTTTAAAATGGATTCCTCTTAGATTTTCGAGTCATTGTCATTAAAGAAAGTTATTGTCTTCTAAATGAAAACAAAAACTCCCATGTAAATTTCAACTTCCTCGAGAGGTCCTCGACGGTTCTAAGTCGCGGGGTAATGTGTTTCAAAAATAAAGTTCAGCACAAGTCAGAAATTAGAGGCCTCATGTTTAGAATCTGCCTTCCTTTTCTGAAATGGTTGTAACTGGAGAAACTTATAGTCCGTCTATTAGGGAGGTGGAGGGGGTGGATTCGGCGATTTTTGTAACTGGTATAGGACTGATAGAATGGAAATGCAAACTGCCGCAGTGACTGCTTGGTTGAGTTACTATCAGAGCGTTTGAGAATGAACCGCACGCCTCTGAAACCATGGCAGGCGTTTTATCGGTGCATTTGGTCAAAAGGTCTCTTCGAACTTCGAAAAGGGCTATCAAAAGGCCGTAACGTATTACGCTAGTCATGCTGGGAAGTTCGAGTAAAACGACTAACACGTGAATCATCGACAGTCAGAGGCCTCAACAGTGTTTCACCGTGTTACGGGGAGAATGTTCCTGCAACTTAAGGGAATCCTTCGCGGTAAATTCTTGCATCCATTCTCAGCATGAATGTATCAGTTGTGATCATTGCAAACAGCTCACAAAGTTTCACGCATGAAGAATCGGTTTCCGAAGAAAACCAAACTTACATAAATACACTTTGTGGACGATCGAAGGTAAAAGGTGTGGAGCCAAAGTCGGGGCATGGAAAGTCCGCCTTGGGGCGCCACGTATCAAACGACGCAATAAACGAATCGAGTCGAAGGGTGCAATCTTGAGGAGTAGAAACAAATCGATCAATAAAATAGGATGCAGTAGAAGTGTGAGATGTGAATGCAATAAGTCAAAAGGCCAGGAAGAGTGTGGAAGCATTCCCGTCGCTAGCATTTGTGACAGATGTGCGGCGGCACTTTGAACGCGTAGCAGCCCTTCTGGTTTTTCGAATTTTTTTACCAAAACAAATGCATTTTCTCTGTTTAATTCATTCCTCATTTATGATGGGTCTCAAGCCAGTAATTTACGGCTGAAATAGAATCCTGATTTTTTTTTGCGTGAAGAATTCCTTTAACGGTACATCTCATTAATTACATAACTTGACTAGATGAAGTTGCTTCAATTTCTGGATTAGTGTGCATGATGTTTGTTTTTTGTGATGTTTTCCTTATGCCTTGAAATGCACATGTATTGATAACAGCGATATGTTGTTCCACAGGTATCCGTTAAAATGTGCTTTGTGAGAGTATTTAGTAGGATTAGAGGAAAGTAAACAGGAAAAAGGTGTGAGAGACAACTGGGGCAGAGGAAAGGGGACCGCAGCAAGAGGGCCCATGAAGGAAGAGTTTAGATCACAAAGGGAACCACTTTGGGTTAAGGAATAGCAGCAAATCACGGACACGCAACGACGGAGCGCAGCGGTACAAAATGTTGAATGAAATCGTAACACCGTGATATTACCAGCGACGGAATTCCGGACGTAGCCGTTGTGTGAATGTCTTAAGGGTCAAACTTAGTGCGAGGACAGGTTGTGACGTATGAATCATTGCAAGCTAACTGAATTACAGTAGTCTTTGTTGCGTGCTACATTGTTCCTTGACAAATGAGGAGCTGAACATGACTGGAAGAAAGAACTTCTTGAAAATACCACTAGAGGTAGAGCTAAAGAAAAAATCTCAATAGTCAGTCGGTCAATTTGGAATGAGATGAACAATTTTGAGCGTATCTCGAAACTCTTAGCTGAAATCTGCATCCCCGCAAAATGTAAGCAGAGTTCTAAAGCAGAAGAACGCAGAGGGACAGGCTAATAAGCAATAGGTCATGAAATTTCCCGGCGTGTCCCCCGTTTTGATATTTTTGGCAACACAGCCAGAAAGACATTTTACATCGATACTCATCAACGCTTGCCCTCAACAGTGTGTATGAAAGTCTGCGAGCAACAGGTTTGGTCAGCTCATGGCGCCTGTAGCCCAAGCACCATGCGTTTAGTGCCAGAGCGTGGCATTCGTACTCAGAGAGTAAAGTACTTTCAGAGTTAATCTTTCTGTCAAATGTGAGATTTCTGTCGTGATCTTCGTAGAAAGTTGGATGGTTATTGGTGTTGCCTCTTCATCTTTTCTTCCATTCTCTTAATCCCTCCCATCCGGCTGTTACCCCTAGAACAGGCCTATTATTAGAGCTAAAACATGGATGCATTCTGCTTGCTCGTTTCTAGCCATCAAAAATCTAACTAGCAATTGAGTAGAAAATTAAATGCTAGGCTGTCGCAAAGGTAAGATTCTGCCGGTGAGACAAAAAACCACAAACAAAAAGAAAAAAACGAATTCGTGCGGAAACTTCTTATTTTTACATTTTTTGTACCTTGCGCATTTTTTTACCCTCCGTTTCAAAAAGCGAGGAGAGCGTCGGTGTAGACCATACATCACAAGTGACGCCAGCCTCGAAGTAAATCAGGCTGACAATGGTTCATAGTGATAGCTGATTTTTGGTGAATGATAGCTGCAATTAGTGACAACTGATAGAATACAACTGCAGTAGGCCGACCATTTGATTGGCAGAAAACATTTACATTTTGTGGAGGATGTCGTCATTTGTGGTGTGTGGTCTGCACCCGACGCTTTTTGAAAGGAAGGATACATTCTACCCAAACTTGTCCTTTAGAGAATCATGCCTCTTTGTCAAGAAAGATTACTCTAACGTTGCTGTATGAACTGCAGCATTTTATTCTTTCACAAAAGTTCTTTCAATAAGACAAACAAGCGATTCAAGCCTCAAATATTTAATAGACGCAAATTTAATTTATCATATCAATCAATGCACCAATTGTAAGCAAAATATGCCCCATGAAAATCGTAACATTCTGCTAGTACCCTGGGAAGAAAACGTTATGTTACAGTTTCAAAACACACCTTAATCCGGTTCTAAAAATTTCAAACCTTCGCAAACTGCACAAACTCTGGCAAACTTTGATCACACAAAGGCCTTCAAAGGTCTGAAAGCCTTTGGATATGTCTTGCTATGTTACCATCCCGCTCAATGTAGAAACAGTCCTACCGGAAGTTACAACTTACCCTTACGAACTACAAAGAAAGTGGAAGTTCGAAGAACGGTCAACCCACGTCAATTACAGCAGTACGGTCCCATACTCACGGCAATTACACCAATACGGGGCCGTACTGGTGGAACTCTCGTGAGTATAGGGCCATACTGCCATGGTAAATATTACAACACAACAAATCTGTCAGGGCAGAAGCAACCGCACATATTAGAAATGCCGAGGTTTCAAGAAAACGGACATGGAGACCAAGGGCAATAACGATCCCACCACATCATGTTTATGAGCCTACGTAGCCGAATGTAGTCGTGTATTAGAGGGCACTTGTTCAGAGAAAGGTTTCACGCGAAAGTAAAAAAAATGGGATAGAAAATTTTGACTCTGGCGGAGACTGAACCACAAGCTATTGTCTCCACTATTTTTTCTGGCATTCTTAGAGCAGCTGAAGGAAGACTAGAAAAAACTAGAAAACAAATAAAGTAAAAAAAAGAAAAACCAAAAGGCCGATGTCATAGTTTGCGAATTTGCACCAGCGAATCGAACTTTGTGCCAGCGAGTCGAACAGGTACCAGCGACTCCATCGTGGCGGGACCCACCTATCAAGGAAACCGCCAACCTTTCAACAGTGCCCACTGTCACTCCCGCCACCTTCAACAGCATCCACTGTCACGAGACACTGTTTGAATGGTGCGAGCTTTCTTTGAAAGTGGGTCCCGCCACTATTGAGTCGGCTGTCTTAGTTCGACCGCTGTACATCGTTCGACTCGCTGGCGCAAAGTTCGATCGCTGGTGCAAGTGTTCGATTCGCGTGGCGCAACGCTCGGATCGAGCGATTCGCTAGCGAATCGCTCGATTGACAAACTATGACATCGGCCAAATGCTGTCTGTATTACAGGAGTGAGCCTAAAAGTTTTTTTGTAAAGGATCCATGTCCTGACAGATTCTCGCTGGTTGACCATTTTTTAGCGGTTAAGAAAGGCGAGAATGGTAAAAAAAATGGATGCGATTCGCTGAAAATTTCTTGAAAAATGTTCCTCGACACACTGTTCTGATCGAAAACGACTAGAATGTTCGCTACGAGTGCAACCACGCCCAAATCCCATTAGGGAAAAAGTCATGCACAGTGACACATACAGTGTTTTCTTCAGGTCAACCAACCACCATTTGCAGATTTTTTTAGCAGAACACTTGCTTTAAAGCGACAGTCCAGCAAGGGTGGGCGTGGTCGGAGTCGACTGCAATCCCCTCGGCCGATTCCGATCACGCCCACTTCAGCTCCCTGCCTATGTTCCAAGGTTAGCTTTTGTTCAGTCACACTTCTTTCGTTCTTGACTAGGGGCTGAACAGCTCCGTGGGAATCGGCGGAACCGGGATTGCAGTCGTTTCCGACCACGCCCACCCTGCTGGGACTGGTGCTTCAACGTAAAATAAGAGTTCTAGGAGTATCTTACGTTTTTAAGATCAGGCTTCCCACCCACTCAAGAGTGGCTTTAGAACGGATACAATAGTGAGAATGCAGAAGCCCACTTCATCGAGCAAACATGAGGCCTTGTTGATTACAAGGCTGAACAGCATCCAATTGGCCATTCCATCCAAATATCCTTTCCATCCCATATTTAGACTGAGCTTGTTGCTTCTTACCACAGAAATCTGCGATTGCATTAAGCAGATAGCAGAAAATCTGGAACCAGTGTTTGAGGATGTATCACTTCCCAATTGTTCCATGTAGTTCTTCAGCGTTAATATCGTCCACATTGAGAAATGCGCCGTTTCGCGTATTGCTCACTGCCGAATCGACAGCTTTGCGCAGCCTTACGCTTCAGGACTTTTCGAGCCAGAGGCCCACCTGGACCACAACACTATGCCTAGACACTCTCACGGGCGAGGGCCAACTGCTGGTGCCGAAGGGATCACACGGTCATGCACCTTACACTGTGGACCCGGTGTAACGTGTAGCGCATTGCGCGGTCAGCCCAGAGCTCGAGCTGTGACACCTGCCACGTCCACGCAAGGACAACCGTCACGTTGGACAGATTTCAAAATTTTTACGACCCCCCTTCCCCTCCTCAGCACTTACTATTTACTGACTAATAAAAAGCTGACATTACGAGAAAAGTGCAGTCTACAAAAAATCATAAGGCACTTAGCTTGAATTCAAACATCGATGATAGACGAGCTTCAGCAAAAGGAACTCCTCACCAGCCGCTAAAAATTATTGGTCTATAGTTTAAATGGCGCTACTTGCGCAGGAAAGATAGAACCTTTCATAACTCGGCTTTCAGAACCACAAAATATAATATATTTCCATTTCGATACAGCATATATATCAAAATGGATTTATTTGTGATGTTTATGAATTGCAAGCGAGTGCATGGCGCATCTAGAGGACGAGAGTCTACAGCAGAAGTGTCTGAATTGAGCGCGGTAGCTCGCGATCGCAATGACGCGTCCCTCGGCCCTGCGCAGATAAACCGTGGCGGACTACTAAGCTTCAAAAGAGTACAATTTTGTTCAATTTGATGTTTTCTAAAATGCTGGTAGATTTGTAATCTACGGACTGCTAGTTTCGGAAAAGAACCCCGTTTGTGCAGTATCTTCATAACATTATTAGTCATGGAGTAGAGAATTAAGAATTCGCAGAAATGCGCACTCCTTCATTGAAAAGGTTGTGTGTTTCTACGTACAAACGAGAAAATGTGAGAAGTTGTTGGAAAATTTCAGAACTTTAGAAATTTGCTTTTTAAAGTGTTCTCAAATATTTGTGAAGTTTCATTTTTTCGAATAATCCCCCCGTTGGACTGTGTTTTGTGCACAAACGAGTTTTTTTGGCTTTCAATTACTATAATTTTCTTCAGATTCAACCTTCTGTGATTCTTGTCCCCCTGAAAAAAAACCAGAAGATTAGGCTTTCTAACGAATACTTGATCTCCTTTCACAATTTATAGAGTCAAAAAATCGTCCCGTTGGCGTTGGATTTGCGGACCGATTTTTGGCAGGGCGCTGGTTATTTGGCTTTGAACTTTTATAACTTTCTTCGGATTCGACCATCCGCAATTCATGTTCCCCAGAAAACAGGAGGTAGAGCTAGCTAACGAATACTTGACCTCGTTCTCAAAATGACTTTTTGAGAAAATTGTCCCCTTGGACCTTTTTTTGTACGCATTTGAGAAGCTACTCCCCTAAAAACACGAATTCACAACACACACACTCACAGGGATACCCGGCGTGCGGTGGTATTTTCTATTTAACTTGACGCGAAATCACACTGCGCTACGACTCGTCCGCTGACTCTGGCTCATTGCCGCGCGACGGGCCTCCTGTCGGGTACCCCACTCACAGCTCTCTTCAAACTCAATATTATGGGGAATAATGATACGATGACATCGCCTTATCTTTGTGCTTCATGACAGCCGACAGGCAATTTTTTTTCCAAACTTTTCTCGTAATCCTTTGGAAGTCAATTTACCTAAGTGTCCACTCTTTTACTAACTCAGGTCTAGTTTTAAGACATTGGTTCTCAGAGCAATATTTCTACGTGAACAGGTTATGGACACTTCTGCATTAAACCCTTCTGCTCTGAAGTGCGCCATGCATTCGTTTGGGGTTAATAGTTGGAGAAGCTTTCGAAATAATCATACGTCTCACCTAATGTCGCTAGAGCAAACATTTGATTCTAACTGTCTAATGATGTGTGAATGGGCTGAAGCTTCAATTGCATCTGTGTTACATTTCGTCATTCCACGCATTTTGACGTTCATTTCTACGAAAACGACCCTCCCCCTGTTCCGTCGACCAAATACGACCCCCACGTTGGACTTGGTCCAACGGACGGTTGACGCTTCATCCACGATACATTGCCTTCGAATTGAGAGATTTGATCGGCCAATCTTCGGACGACATGGAAATGCAGGAATGCATTGGACTTGATAGGAGTCAGTCCCGAACTGGAAAAATACGTTGAGACGAATCTAATGGTTCAGAATGGTGCAGTTGTGGACGTGGATGTGGGCTTCGTCGAATTCCACCTTGGATAGCGTTTCTCAAATTTTGCTTCCACATCCACCGAAACCAGTGCGGTCTAAGGAGTGGCGGTTATTCAGATTCAGTTCATCGACTGAACTAGGATGTCGGATACGCTGGACATAACTCCTAATATGTTGGTTCTTTCGGAGGTCCTGATAAGTATTATATTTGGGATTCATGGAGTAAAGTTTTGGTTTCAAGCATTCTTCCGGTCTTCATATGTGCCTTCGTGCTGTAAACCTGTGCTGTAAACGATGGGAGCCTTTTGCATCTCCTAATTTTTTTTCCCAAGGCGAGGGCGGAACGTGTTCCTGGAGTACGAGTCGGTGGAGCGCCATCATTGAGCTGGTCGTGTCTTCTGCTCCAGAGTAGCTGCTCTAACATCTCATCGGACACGTCGGTACATTGAGCCCCATGGAATGCCCCGAGCAAGAGTGGGGGTCTACTACGTAGCGTCAGTCGGTGGGGTTCAGTTCCTCGAGAGGTGACGCGGGGAGTCTGAAGGTTGCAGTGAGCTATTGGGTTATATAAATATGCGTTATTACTTTGGTACTGCTATACGTGTATTGTTCTAATTCATATCTGTAGCGTGTTGCTGGATCCTAGGTTGGTGTAAATCCCCAGCCCCTCCCCCTTAGCCTCGAGTGTTCGGGTCCGCCTCTGCTCGGGGGTACAGGGGAGGTAGGGTAGTCTGATGGGAGTCCCTCTGCTAGGGAGGTAAATATGCATGGAAAGAAGTTCGCCATGGATCGGGGTAAAGCGTGCGATTTTGGAGAGTAAAGACAAATCGATCGACAGAATAGGACGGTGTAAAAGTGGGAGATGTTAAGGGAATCTTCCGCGGAAAAAGCTCCGCCTCCATTACCCTAGAAAAACGATACCCCTTAGGCCCCTAGCCTCATGAGCATAGCAAAAAGAACGGAACATAAGTGTTAGTTTCGAGAATACTAATCCTACACACAAAATGATCACTCTTTTCGGGGAAGATTCCTTTAAGTTATCGTTTTCTGTGGTAAAGGGGCGGGGCTTTTTCCGTGGAGGATTCCTTTAATGCAACAAGTCAAAAAGTCAAAAAGTCAAAAAAGTTTCTAGTGACGGTTCGCCGAGAACCAAGTGGAAGAGTCCCGCCGCCAACATTTGTGACAGATGTCCGGCGGTACTTTGAACGCGTAGCAGCCCTTTCGGTTTTTCGAATTTTTATCAGAACAAGTGCAATTTTTTGTTCTTTTCGTTTTTATCGTAAACGATTGTTGCAAGCCAGTGAATTCTGGATGAGATAAAATTACGATTTTTCCGAAAAGGATTCCTTAGGTTTTCTCTCGTGCCGTGTCTACCTGCATCAGCGTCTTTCCTGCAGTGTTTATCAGTGTTAGAGCTCCTTCGAAACTCGCTACGCAATATAGCTTCTAAGCAGTTTCAAGCAGTTTCAGGAAGGTTTACTGGTATACAGCGATATTTCACAAGCTTGAAAAAACAAGGATACACTCAATGATATTTGTAAGCAGCATAATCAGTTCGGAGGATGCAGTGAAGAATCTGTATCGAAAACTCTCAACTCATTGCTGGAAATCAATGACAGCCTAAATTAAAATTGCTGATATCGTTTGAACCCAGACAGGAAGCATGCAAAGAGATCTGCACTGTTATTCACGAAAGATAACGTGATAAAATCTTGAAGTATCCTCCTTCAGAACTGAGTATCTGGTCAACAGAGGATGGTGGTATGCTGCGAAGTTGGCCCAGTGCCAGCAGCAGTCTTCCACATCTAAACTTGTTTGGATTATAATTCATAGTATAACACAAGTAATCTTCTTTCACACGAGTCCTACTGTCAAGTTGTGATAACTTTATGTAATCAGTTATTTCATCAACTTATTTTATTTTCTGAGTACTTGGGTTTTCTCGACAATAGTACGGTTTTCTCAAGGCTTTCTTCGCCACTGGCGTACTATTGAGCACTTTCACGACCCCTCTGATCCCCTCTGCGAATTCTAACTCGGTCAGGAGGAAGCCTACAGAACAGAAACATTGGAGTGCTATAGCAATGTCTGAAGTGTTTCCATCATATCTGGAGTGAGCGTAAGCCCGCTCACAATAGGCGGGGCTTGTCTATAAGTGGGCGGCGTTTCCCAAATCCTTACTATTCAGTACAGGGACCGGAAAAGAAGTGGACAGAGGTCGGCAAAATAAGGAAGGACAAATGCTAGTGGTGGGTGGGGCCTGCACTGAAGTGGGCAAATTTAGCACAGATCTTGGAAACTAGTTTGAATTTCCAAGCTGTAGAGACAGTCCCATGACCAGGGAAAGGCGGAAAATTATTGACGAAGCGGGGAAGGTCAAAAGCTATCTGTGAGGCGGGCATGCGCACAAGTTCGGGGCTTAAATCCAAAATCACCGCATGGCCTAGAGATAGCGCAGGGACCGAGAAGGAAACGAATAGAATTCAGCTTAGAAAGAAATTCAAATATTCGTCGTGGATCGGGCCAGATTTGAGGATTTGGATCGGTCCGCATTCGCACACAGAATGGATCATGCGGCGTCAAGCAATCATCGAGGTGACGGTAGCTAGATTTCGCTAGACGTAAAAAACGACGTATTTCGCACATTTCCAGCGAATATTGTTGTCAGGCTCGAGAACGTTTTTCGATAATGTTATCAGAATGTAGCCCGTCCAACCAAATCAAAAGTTCACCTGCTTGACGTGGGATGATTTTGAATTGTGTGCTGGTTTAGAACCGTCAGTGATTGCTCCAAATGCATGTCAAATAGACCATTTGCGGACAACTCTAAACCACACAACAGTACTAAGGAAATCGTTGTAAATTGGTACAACCTCCAGGTACAAGGAGCTCAAGCTTAGGTTTGTAGAATTGATGAGGCACTGAGTGTGGTGGGAGTTGTCATAGCCAGATGAACAAAATCTCACCATTCAGGAACAGTGCAACTGCTTTCAGACAAGAGTACTCTGTTCTGTCTAAATCAAGCGATCTCACGCAGTTCAAAGCGGCCTTGACATCGGGTTCATAGTTAAGTCCATCAAGTAATGACGTTTGAGACCATTCTGCCAACGATAGCAGAAATAGCAAGCGCCAGTTGGCGTTAAGAAGGTGAGACTGAAAAATCATGTAAATCGTCTCAGAAGGACAAAACCACTGAGATTGCAGCTTTGGCTTCATGAATTCATAGATGCTATAAGAAAGTTCGTTATTATTACTATTATTATTATTGTTATTATTATTCTTTTAGGTTGGTACATGTCCTGAAACAAATTACATTTAGTGCTAAAAAATCTTTTTTAGGAATCCGAGAATTTCGCAACATGCTTGTTGACGTAGCATCCACGTTTGCAATATCAGCCAACCGGTCAGCTTGTTGTCTCGCTACTTCTTATAGATATTACGAGGATTTTGCTAAAAACTCTTTGGGTCCTTAATTTTTACGAGTACTGTTTGGAATGTTCCACAAGTCATGCTAAACCAAAAATCAGCCAGAAGATGGGCGAGGGCACGCTCTCTCAAACCACGGTGCACATGCGCCTCACTCTGCTCAGCGTTGAATTTTTTTATTTGAAGGTGATTCACACTCCAACACTCCGTGGCTGATGCTCTACCTGACGCTGTTGAAAAGGGATCTGGATGGACTATCGATCGTTTGTCAGAGCAATTGAGATGCGACAGGGTGACAGCACTGCGACATCTCCAAAGATTTGCAAGGATTTGAAAATATAGAGTTTGTATCTCACATGCCTTGAGCCCGAATCAGCTCCATACACAGGCTGCCATCGTCACGTTTAAGTCAACTTACTATAAATTCTTCGGTTGACCATCTATCACATTGTCGAATATGTGGAGGAGGTACAGTGTGCTAACAAATAAACAAGCAGCGTAGTCCAGCTCAAATGCTTTGGGAGTTCTGACTGCTAAAGTGCAACCTCGTCCGGTTCGTGTCTCCCCTTTTTGGTGGACTACGGGAGGAGTTGAGCTTTGGAGACCCTTAGGTGTGGATGTCCAGTCAATGCGGAAGTCAAGAGTCTACAGCTCGATTGCAACACCTCTGATACTATTGAAAAGCGAGACAAAGTTTGCTTTTCATGACACATCCAGGGATTTCTGCGACTCGAGGACGGAGATTTCTTCCGTGTCCGCCTTATGGATCTAACCTCTGCCAAAGGATGCCTAGCTGCTCCCATCTCGAGACCACTTCCTAGAGAAGAAATGTCATCCTAACCATAGCGTGTCACAATCGATGTCTAATCCTTCTTCGATTAGAACTCTACGGAGTTCTGCAAGAGAAGCATCGAACAGCTTCTAGTGCGTTGGCAATAGGTTGTAGATATTGACGGTGTGTCATGCTGGATGAATGGAGCAATAAGAAGATAAAAATATTGAAATCACAATTCAGCCAGTTTGTGGAAAGACTCATGGACCAACCTATATTATTGTTATTATTCTATTATTGTTATTATTATTATTATTACTGGAGTTTCTTAGTATTTTATATATGGAAATCTTCTTATTCTTCCTATTAGAAAGTTCTTCATATGTTCCGGACCAACCCGGTCTCGACATTTTTAAACCGAGACATTTGAGGAATGCACCGTCAGTTATCATCAAATCTCTGGCGAGATTCTTCATCTTCACCTTGCTACCTGTCGAAATGCAAGGTACCCACTCCGTGGAAAACCAGCAGGCTGTGTTGTTGTACAAGAAGGGAGATTTGGACGACATTGGCAATTATTGCCCAATCTGTCTGCTGTCTGTAATCTGTAAACTATTCACTCGAGTTATCCTCAACAGGATTGGTAGAAGAATGCTGGGTGAAGGACAGCCATGCGAGCAAGCAGGATTCTTAAGAAGGTCAGCATGATTGACCATATCCACACGGTTACAGGACTCATTGATGTTCCACGAGAGTACAAGTTGCCGCTCTGTTTTATGTCTATCAACTTGGAGAAGGTCTTCGAGTCTATGGATAAAGAAGCGGTCATCGAAGCCTTGGGCAACCAGGGCGTCCCTACAGTACATCAAGATTCTTCGTGAGCTCTACAGCAACGTTACGACCAGAATCTCACCATTCTACAAGGAGGTCATCATCGACGTTAAAAGAGGGGTTCGACAGGGCGACAACATCTCGCCCAAACTCTTCAGCGCCGCTCTCGAGAACGTCATGCGTCAACTGGAATGGGAAGACATGGGAGTGAAGGTCGACGGCCGGCAACTACACCACCTTCATTTTGCTGACGGCATCGTTCTTATAACGCCCAACATCGAGCAAGCGGAGCGAATGCTGGCCGACTTCGACTGTGCCTGTGGTAAGGTCGGTCTACAGCTGAACCTAACGAAGACGATGTTTATGAGAAGCGGATTGGTTCCTGATGCCCCATTCACGCTCAACAGAACATTACCGAATGCTCCAGCTACGTGTACCTAGGTCGGGAAACCAACATGATGAACGACTTAGCTCCAGAGCCGAGCAGGAGGAAATGAGCGGCATGGGGAGCGTTTAAGAACATCGCACTCCATGCCCACCCCTTCGATTCCGCAGGCCTTCCTCCTTAACTTACGCCTCAGAGACTTGGACTCTGCGCAGGCGGGACGAGCGTGCGGTCAGCGTTATCCAACGTGCTGTCGAGAAGACGATGCTTGGAGGAACCTTATACACGCAAGTGAAGAGGGGAATCCGGAGTTCCGAACTACGCCAACAATCGAAATTCAGGGACGCTGCAGTTTTCGCCAAGGAATCGAAGATAGGGTGGGCCGAACACGTCATGCGATTCTGTGATGACCGTTGGACTGACTGACGTGCTCACATTCTTCATGACATTGTAGGACCCCTTCGTCGCTTTGATCACCCGCTTTGCGATTAAAATCAACACCTCAACACTCTTGTTGACTTGAATCCTACAGAAACCCACACTAAGGCTAAACATATTTGGGCTCTGGAATCGCAGAATTCTAATCCCATGAAGCTAATATTCTCCCTGAAATATGTCTCTAAAATCGATAGAGGTGGCTGTTGTTTGAATGTTTGAGTGTCACCTATTGTTTGATCAATGAAGTTTCAAATTTTGAATGTTCAGAAGTGCAGAGTTCATACTCGACCAGGCCAATACATGCATTAGAGTGTTTCGACCTGAATAAACTGCCAATCGAGTGCTGATCCGAAACGGTTCTCTGCATGATTTTCCCAAAAACTCCAGGGAAAAAATTCAAAAAAGAAACCTTTTCAGATTCACTCAGAGAGCGAAATGAAGGAACGGCTTGAGTCCACAGCAGTGAGAGCTCGAGCACCCTTGCAGGGGAATCTGGGAAGACGTCTTTCTGAAACAGAAAAGAATCTATTTTTGAACCGCAGCCCTGACTAAGCCACATTTCGGCCTTCTCAGATTTTTCGTTTTGCACTTGATGTTAGCTATGGTTCTTTTGTCACCACTCAACCGACCCCGTTCTTTGCGCAACGGGCGGTTGGCCTTGGCTGTGACATGAACGGGTACATGATACAAGGTAGCTTTATTACTAATATGTCCCGGCTCACAGTGAAGGGTCAAAATAATTATTTCCATAGGTGAAGCGAAGGATCACACGAGTATGAGAGCAATTTCTGAATAACCTCGTCTGCAATTTTTTCTTCTCTCGACGAGAAGTTCCTAAACACGCATCTACCGGGGGGGGGGGGGTGGAGAGCAAGAAGAAAAAAAATTCGCTTTCCCTCCACATATAGCACGGAATTGCACTTCTTCCATATTCAGGCTAATAGATCCCAACTGAAGATTGTAAAGTGCTTTTCATTCTATCAAGAATTCCATGGCCGCCTTCTGCTTCGACGGCAACAAAAGAACATGCCGCGGAGGCGTGGCGCACCGGTCGGTAGCTCAAGTCCTCGGTCGGTCGTAGATCATTGACATCCTATGAAACGATTAAAAGGGATCTTGGGAAGGCAAAACTACTGTCTTCAGGAAACTATTCATCATTTAATCGCTCGAAGAAATCGTGTGACAACTCCAGGCTGGAGCGATTACGGTATGCCCTCCTGAGGTCGATGATGGTGGCAGATGAAGTCAGATTCCGAAGTGGTGGATGGCAGTGAAGGAGGGCTTGCTTCTGCACTAACGGCGACACTCTGTTCGTGGAAAGATTTGGTGATGTGCTTCCCCCCCCCCCTCCCCTCCCCCCTATCTAAATAAGAACACAACGTCTGAGGCTTAAGAAATTGCGATAGTTGAACGAGTCGTACTTTGGACAATCATGGAGGAACACGTGGCGACCATGCACAGAATAATGGACGTCGGAAACACGGCGGAAAGAGAGGGAGCCGTGGAAGGGGACCAAATACGAGGGGTGATAAGCCTATATAACAATCTGAATATTTCACATCCTACAGTGTGCTATTCGTTTCCTCTCATCAGCCCTATAGCACTGTTTTCGAAGGGAATATTGCAGTAATGGAAAAGAGGAGTGAGTTGCACGCACCTTTTCGTCCTCCGCCCTTCCTTCACTCGTAGCACTCAGAGGCGATTCTTCCCGTGGTGGTAACTCTGACTGTGGCAACACCGCTGACACCGCTCCGGCATACTCTCTGGATTTTCTTATTACATTTGCTGTGAATTTGAAAAGCAGTTCAAATTTTGAACTTTGCTATACCTTAGAAAGTTATGGGGATCCATGTCAACTGTTGGACGTATGGTGGCCGTGTTTCGTGGTTGTCGTTCATTCTGCACAGCTGAAGTGGACCGGATAGAATATATGTACGTGAAATAAGTTTGGTTTGTGAGTGGCATACTACAATTTTTAATATCATAATTGCATCTGATCACCAACCGTCTTTGTTCATTCCTTTACTGAGACACTTTTTCAATCGACATGCTTGGCACTGATTCCGATGAGCTTTGTCCACAACACAACTTCCCGTTCCAGCATGACACCTGTATTCAATACCATAGTGGCAACGAACGAAGAACACAGAAGTTTGAACAATGGACAGGTACACTTAGATTCAAGCAAGAACATTCTCAAATTTACCTGTAGATAAGCCGTCGCCGTACAGATCTCTTGAAAAAACCCGAACAACCATTGCAGGCCAAGATCCCTACAAATTTTTGGACTCAAAATGATGGAAGGGGTCGTATGCGAGAAAACAGAAAGATCAACATTTCATTTTATGGTTACGGAATGCCTAAGCAAAAGTTATCAGTTCGCACTAGGTTGCGTTCATGGTTGGTGACTTCGGAGATTTCGATGGTAGGCAACAATAAAAAAGATGCGTATTGGTGGGAAATTAGGACAGTAGTGGTTCAGGAATAATGCTGGAAAGACTAGATGCGTATCGATTGAAATTGCCGGAGAGTAGTAATTTACGATATTAGGGTACTGATAGGAAATTAGGATAGCAGCACATTAAAGAGGAGTTCCCGAGAAAAGCCAACTCACTAGACATCAAGCCAAAGGCGGTTAGGGATGCAGAGATAAAAAAAAACAACAATAAAAGCTAGCTAAAACCGAGACTGGTCCCTTCTGCCCGTTGATTTGAGCACTAGCCGTGTCTCATCAACGCTAACGCTCTCTCTGCTAAGTGGCTAGAATTGGACGGCGGGGGGTTGGGCGGGCAGCGGCAAGAAGGCCGTACTAGATCGCCAGCTGTACGCAGGGTCAACCGTGCGTTCGCACTATTCGAACGAGGGGTCGCATTTTTGGTACTGGAAAGGGGGATCGTATTCAGGGGAGGGGTTGAGTGATATGAGTGGGACAGTAATTCGTTGAGGGAATGGCGAGGCGATTTAGAGTTTTTTGTAGAGGGTGTAAGTGGCGCATCGTGATCGAGTAGAGCAAATTTGCCGTTTCATTGCATAATATACCATACCCCCCCCCCGTTGTTTTGAAGGGAAAGTGGGCGGAGTTGGGCTGTGTTGACTGTTCTCAGAATCAAATAATATTGAAACAGCCGTGATGGCGACAGTGATGGTCGGCATAAGGAGAAGCGTGGTCGTGTTGGGGGAGTCTCCTGAGTCTCATGGTGGTGATGGGGTCGCAGCGAGACTTAAATACATGTTGATCGATTCGCCAGAGACGTCCAATATACTAATCTCCTACTATCCAAATCAACAGTCGCATGATCTTTTCAGCTGAATATCCTGAATTCTGTTATCCTAATATCCTGTCGTACGCTATCCTACTATCCTAATCTCTGGAGTCCCGAACTATAAAGCGGCCTTAGATACGAGTCGCTTAGAAACTACTGATAAATTGCTGGATTATTCCTAACACACTGCGTATCGAGCCGTGGCGAGCACGCATGGCCTCGCGTGAGAAGCACATTGTGCTCCACTTGATGGCTTAAGCTGCTACAATTCATTCAGCTGTTTTTTGCAGACTCATTTTGCCCTTCGAAGGGCCACCAGTTGAGGTGGATGCACAATATTTGAATTTTGCTATGCGTTCGTACCTATAAGCAGAAGTGGTGCAGTGGCCACTGCTTACCACGCGCGGTCCGGTGATCGGATCCTGGGTCGTGAGTTGCTCTGGCCAACCGAGCCTTCCATCCTCCGGGATCATTTAACTGGTACCATACTTGTCTGGGACGGTAAAAACACTGGCTTGTACATCTGCTGGCCCCCGCAAGTCGTGAGACAAGTGAAATCGCATACAAATTGCCACCAGAATTTTGATAGATGTAGAATGCGTAGCGCATCCTAAAACGGGATCAATGGCAAACGCTTTTTTTTAAATTTTGACACAAATGTATACTTGCATTTGTTTTATTTTCATGTTGCTCTACGAGCAGAAAAGGCTTTTTTCGGAAAAAAAAGAAATAAAAAAATAAAGGAAATTCATACTTCATACATCACGCGTCCACGGTGGCACCCTAAGGAGAAAGTAGAGCCGGCGCCACCTAGTGATTACGCGATACGCAGTGTGCTAATTTATCTGGGTTTTGAACTGATTTGCAACTTGAAATGCAAAAAAAAACAAGAGTTGATGGTCCATCACCAATGGAAACGTCGACTGAAAGTAAGCAGCACAAAAAAGTACCGTAGTGTTTCCCGCTGCTGACATCACCACAGACGGCACAACTCATTGTTGGAGACGAACCAACTGAAGGTGACTCACACGACAAAGTTGGGAAAGAAGAAACGGATATCGTCGTTGGATCGAAAGGAGGTGTGCTGGAAGTGACCCAGAGCTATCTCAAAATCTCATCCTAATTAACAACACGAAGGCTTCTGCCTGAGTTTCATTTTATAATTCTATTAAATTTCTGGGTGGAACTAGAAAACAAAACTGCTGCATATTAGAGGGATGCACACGAGCTGAGGTGAGTATTGGCGTACCTTGTTTGTGCCATGCGATGGTTCATTGAAAGCGCAACAGCGGCAGCGATATGTGGCGGGATCATAGTGCCTGAACTTCAGTACCTACTAACACAGAAAAAATGTTCTCTTGACATTATGATAATGAAGGGGTTTTGTTTACCTGAGTTCATGAGTGCGTTAGGGAACAGAACAGGTCCGTGAAATATTGAACGGAGGCCCATTAGACGGTCTTCCATTGAGAGTCCTGGCTTTGCATTGTCTAAAACTAAATGAGTGATTCATTGGTTGCTTCGAGAACAGTACTGGAATGAATATTTATTGGTAGTAAGTGCCGTTCTTACATGGATGCTTTTAGAAAAATGTACAGCGTTTTTACTGAATTGTGAAGCCGAGTGGATAAGAGTAGACTCATGTCTGCACCTCTGAAAACCTCTGAACGCGAGTTCGATCCCTACCGAGGTTAACCATGCCTTGCAAAAATTGCAAAAAAGGTTCTAGTACCAGCGTCAGGCCCAGGTTGACAGGCCAGCTGATGGAGACCGGGCACACCAACCATGTTCAAAAGTCGCAAAAGAATCAGTGGTAACACGTTGCCGACGATGTCGTTCAATGCTGACCGACAGGCAGTCTGTCACATGGGACGATGTTGATCAACGTTGACAGACAGCTTGAAAGTAAGCCAACTTAGATAGGGCCTGCGACTTTTTTTTTATTTCAACGTCCTAACTTACTACACTTGTGTGCGAATTATGATCTTTCTATCCTGGGAGCTTTTTTTTTAACTAGTTATCAGCGGCAGAAACGCGCTGTCAATTGAATCACAACCACAAAGTTCCCACCGTCAGCAAACTGGAAATCTCACTAAAAATGTTCATATCGACCTCTACTAATTAGGTTACCGTCGTCATCAATGTCCATTTTTAGCCTTAGGTTCCCATGATGGTCAGGTAAGCTCAGTCTTACTTATAGGCAGGACAAAAGTACCTTTCCAGTCCATCAACTGGGAAATATTTCACAAACAATTTTTTGACCTTGGAACGATTCGTTTAAATCTCTTATTTGATCATGAAGAACAGGATAACAGTCAAACGAAAGCTCATTCCGTCAGGTACGCAAAGTTTTTCGCGTCGTTCTTGAGTGAGAAATGTCGTGGAGATCACGACCATTTTTCTTCTCAGCAATGTAGGATACTGTAGTCACAGTGAAAGTTTTGGAAAGTTGCTCATTCCAAAGCTATGGGAAAGCTCGCGAAGACGCGCTTATTATCAAAAGACATCTATAAGCGCGTATAAAAGCACTTAACAAACATTCTAGGGGTTCGAGTTTTTGCCGTCAGCATCCTGGAGCTCTCGCCTTGGAGCTCGATTGATCGCTAGCTTTCCCAGCTCTCTATAATTCTCTAGCTTCGATTCCAAGTTGCTTGGGTACTTGCCAAGTGGGGTAGATTGGGTCAAGTCTCTTAGAAATTGTGTCAAGTTCTAGCGATCATTGTCGTTGTAACTGTCGTACGTATCCTTGGCATAAAAGAGTTTGTTGGAGGTGTGCTGTTCGTGTGGCAAGATTTATCCCGCGTGGCACCGTAAGGTCTGGCGAGCTAAGTGGAGAGCAGCCCCCCAACGACATGGTGCATCGAGACTACCGATTTCGAAGCGAACTCAGGTCCGAATTCTAAATCTCAAGTGGGTTTTTGAATTCTTCTTTTTTTCATTTTTATTCCTCAGGAATCATTGAACTTCGTAATCCAGAGAGGATTAAGTTCACTTAATTGTTATCAAGTGATTTTTTCTTCAATAGGGATCACTGAAACCTGTAATCCAGAGAGGGTCAAATTCGGTTTCTGATCCCCTTTTGATAAAAAAACATTGAAGCTTGTCATCCAGGGAGGAACAAGTTTAGTTATCGAATTTTGCGCTTTTTGTCGAAGCCAGTGTTCGCGGGACCGTGTGGTTATAGGGTACCTCAAGGTGATTGTCGAGCCGCGAGAAAACGAAGATGGTGACGCAGCTAATAACCAATAAACGCCTCTTAACGCGTTATTGTAATAGATTGGAACAAGTTTTAACGCGCTTCAAAGGAGAAATCTTGAAAGAAAAAGAAGAACTCTCCAAGTCCCCTGAAGAAAATTCCGGAAGGCTGAACCTAGACAACCTCCGCCGTTTAGAGGAAGCGGTAGGAGCAGTTGAATTAGTCACCAAAAAGGTGGAAAATGCAATAGACGGTACAGGCAGCCGTGCTGAATATGATAACTCCCGAAATGATAGTTAATTTTCATGATAATTTTACAACAGATATTGTAGTAGATAACCTTATCTGTACGGCAGAGCAGGCCACTTAGTGGTTGTTACAGTTGCGCGAAGGGATCGAGTGTTCAAGTTACTTGTACAAGTGCACGAGATGCGCAAGCAAATATTGTATGCCCTAGTGGAACCTTTACAATCCCTTTGTTCCATAAAAGGCAAAACTTCCACTCTACACTTCAGCTTTACCACTGCGAGAATTCACCAAGGTGTTCGATCTCGTGTAGGAGTCAAGTTTCCTTTTTCGAAATAAGTGGGACTCTCAAATACACTCGCACAGTCTACGAAATGGTTAATAAATGGATAAATGGTAAAAGCATGGACTTCTCCGACTTTCATTGGCCAGACTTTACCCACATTTTTCATGTTTACTTCCAATGGTATAAAACCTTCTTAACAGCTTTAGCAAGCCTAGCGCTTATAATAGGTATAACATACTTCACGATAACAAAATGCGGTTCAAAAATCGTGGCATGGATTGGTCGAGCCCTATTTCGCCTTTGCCGTCGCGCAATATGTCTCTTTTTTCGTCCCTTTTGGTGGGTCATCTGTACACGCAAGCGTAGAGATAGGCGTCGTAAGTTTCTTTGAAGCACGGCGACCCACCTTCGCTGTTTGTCGCCGCGCCCTCTTTACTCGGCATAAACAAAGAATAGCTTTGCCAGAATTCAAGTTCAATGATTCACTGTGTAGCGACGGCGCACAGAAGTGCAACACGTCATATGATCTTTGTTTCAGGATGCAAGCACGAGATCTCGCTGCTTACCTCACGCGCTTGCTTGTCAATTCCAACGCCATGGCCGAACACATTGAAGCTGAACTGGAGGTCGTTCTTAACGAATTACGTCAACAAGTTAACGTTTCGAAAACTATGAGAGGTCATTTCCAATTCCTCACAGAGGACAAACTATTCAAAACGGCCGGAGCAGGAGAGAAAGTTCTCCTACTGACGAAACTCAGGCAGTCGGCAAGTGGTGGGAAAGAAATTTTGCTGCGATTTAGTACGCGATACATCTTAACGGAACGCATATATGAGCGTAAGGCCCATTCCGGAGGCAATGTACTATCCCGCTACGAACGATGGCTGGCAGGCGATGGCGAAACTCGCAAGATCGGTCCGGTAAACATGCTGATCGAAGAAGAACTACGCCTGCTCATGGCGACAATTGACCGGATGGGGGAGATCCTGAATACAGCCGAGAAGGATCTAAAGAGGGACCAAGAACTCCTGACAAGTCTTCAGCGCAGCAAAAGTGAACAGTCAAGTGAAAATGAAGACACCATGGCTACTTTGAAGAAGCTACTTCAGGAGCAGGCAAATAACATCAAGTCACTGGAGCTGAGGCTATCGTCCCTCGAGCAGCCAGAGTCTAGCGAAGCTCAGGAACAGCGTAAGAAGTCTATGGATGAGCAACACGTAACTCAAGTTGTAGATTTTTCAAGTGCACCAATAGAGGAAATGGAAATTTCTGATAATGATTACTTAGATAGATCAATCAGAGATACCAGCGATGATGGTGAGATTACGGTTTCTTTTCAGAATACTGGTGGAGCCGAACAAAGTGGTAGAAATCGCAAGTTTGGTGCAAGAGACCGCGAAGTACACAGATATCTCATCGATTCGATGGAAATTGCACCCGAAGAATATCCGTATCGTCATATAACTGCTCGTTCGGAGAGTATAAGCCCACACATAGAATGTTCATTTTGTGGAGCTCCTCAAGCTCATTACTCTGATTCTTGCCCGGTTCAACTATTCGAGAACGAATCATTGTAGATCACAACCTATGTCGCTTTTGCCTAAAGGATTGTAGCCGTAGCGGGTGCAAGGGAAGGAAAGGGTGCTGGTATTGCTCCCGGGTCGATGGGACACCGTTCGAGGATCTAATACCCGACGACGGGGGGCATCATCGTGCCTTGTGTCCTATTCCAGGTGCCAAAGGAAGAATGCGAGAACGTCTGGAGATGGCACTTCGCGATCTGAAGGAGATGGAAGAAGACGCATGACTTGGCCCCGGGGAATGTCGTGGAGATCACGACCATTTTTCTTCTCAGTAATGTAGGAACTGTAGTCACAGCGAATGTTTTGGAAAGTTGCTCATTCCAAAGCTATGGGAAAGCTCGCGAAGACGCGCTTATCATCAAAAGACATCTATAAGCGCGTATAAAAGCGCTTAAAAAAATTCTAGGGGTTCGAGTTTTTGCCGTCAGCATCCTGGAGCTCTCGCCTTGAAGCTCGATTGATCGCTAGCTTTCCAGCTCTCTATAATTCTCTAGCTTCGATTCCAAGTTGCTTGGGTACTTGCCAAGTGGGGTAGATTGGGTCAAGTCTCTTAGAAATTGTGTCAAGTTCTAGCGATCATTGTCGTTGTAATTTTCGTACGTATCCTTGGCATAAAAAGAGTTAGTTGGAGGTGTGCTGTTCGTGTGGCAAGATTATCCCACATGGCACGCGTAAGGTCTGGCGAGCTAAGTGAGAGCAGCCCCCCAACGACAAGAATTCGTAGATTTCAGATTACAGATGTGATCAGGGTACCAGTACCATCTAAAGGAAAGCTTATATTGACAACAAAGTGAAGAATGTTTGAAATTGCGCCTTCAGAACCTAAAAACCTGAGGTTTAAAAGTGCCAGGCGATGTCACTGAAATTTCACCCAGCATTCAGTAGTAACAACTTTCCCTTGCTTGTAAACGTGTCTGGACTACTCCAGTCAAAGGCATTTTGTGTATTTCGAGATTTTACAGAGCTACAAAGTAAATTTTGCCCTATAGTTACCGGCGCTTTGCATGCAAAAAACGTCACGTCTCATGCGCGCAACCAGGAAAAAATCGCGCCGACTGCCTCGAGAATGAGTACTATCTAAACCTGGACGAGGCCATAAGATCGGTTTTGGGAGGTGATTACCTCACCATAGCAGGGGACCTTTATGGTCACGTAAGCAGAGACAGAAGAAGCCTGGAAAGGGTGCGTGGAGGCAGAAGCATGGAAACGAGGAACGCTGAGGGAAAGAGAGTCCTGGACCTGGCTACGGCCCACGATCTGGCAATCTGCAGCACGATCTTTGCGAGGGAGACTTAGAAGGTCACCTAAAGCAGTGGTTGACGACAAACAGAAATCGACCAATGTGCTCGTAAAAGATCGTCCCTCAGTACTGCAAAGGACGTCAAGGCACTCCCTGGCGAAGAACTGCCTTCCCAGCACAAGCCACTCCTAGCAGACATAGCCATGGAGCTCCCCAAGAAGACAAAGGTAAGAACCGAGAGGAGAATCCGGTGGTGGAAGTTGCACCGTGCAGAAAAGAGTGACCTCAAGCAAAGAATAATGAAAGTTGGTCTCCATCCTGAGGGATCAGTGCAGCGGACTTGGGGCACCGCTGCTGAGATCATCCTATGATGCGCCAAGGAGGTACTGGGAAAGACGCGATGTGGGTTCAGAGAAGACAAGGCAGCGTGTTCCTGGACGAAGGGGGTCTTGTGAAGTAGGAGAAGGAAGTATACAAGGGCTGGCAGAAGACCCGGAGCCCCGACGACCTCGTTACCTACAAGAGATGCAAGAGGCCGCCGTATCCAAGGAGAAGAACACGGAGATAAACGCCTAGTACGAGAAGTTGGAAAGCAGGAACGCAGAGAAGTTCGTCTTCAGGCTGGCCAAAGCCCGGCATTGGGCCAATCGAGATATCAGGGTGGTGAAGAGCGTGAAGAGCAGCAACGCCGCCATCCTCAGGAAGGCAGTCGAATCTGGAGGAGGTGGGAAGAGTACTTTAGAGGTCTGCTCAACGAGTAGTTCTCCCACACAGAGGATGAGATTTGGTGTGCACTTGGGAAGGTGAAGGTAGGAAATGCGGTTGGTCTGGATGGAGTAAATATGTAGGCGCCGAAGGCCCTTGGAGAGCACGGGTGGGGTGGCTCACCCTCTTCCTGAATACGGTGATTGCCGAAGGTAGGATGCCGGATGCCTGGAGAACAAGTACTATCCTCCCCATCTTCAAGCAGAAGCGTGACGCGATGGACTGCTGCAACGGTATCAAGTTGATTGCGCATAAAATGAAGTTGTACGAGCGCCTGGTTGACTTGAATCTGAGGGACCTCTTCCAGATCTCCCAGAAACAATTCGGGTTCATGCCCGAAAGGTCTATAACGGATGCCATCTTCATCGCTAGGAAAGTGATGGTGATAGTATCGCGAAAAGCGCAGGCTTCGCTACCTAGCCTTCCTCGACTGGAAAAGGCGTCCGAACGGCTACGAGCAATGCTAAGGAGATCGCTCAGGGTGTGGAACGTGCCAAAACACCTGATCTCTCTGGTGAAGAACATGTACGATGGGGCTGAGGCAGCTATACGCACCCCATACGGCCTAACCAAGGAGGTGGACATTCAGTGGGGGTCAGCTCTGAGTCTATACCACTTCCTCCTAATGTTAAATGGCCTGGTGAATGGGCTCATGGAGGGACCACTGAAGACCATCCTTTACACTGACGACATCGTCTTGATAGCGGATAGTAGAGAGGAACTTCAAGCCAAGGTGCAGAAATGGCAGAAAGTCTTAGCAGAAGATAGGCTCCGGCTGAATGTCAAGAAGACAAGTTCCTGAGAGGGTACAGCACCGATCGTGGACAGCCATGGTGAGATCATCGAAGAGGATGAGAACTTCCGCTACCTTGGAAGCGATCTGGCAGCCGACGGTAGTGTGGATCAGGCGGTGAAGGCTCGGGTCAACGCTGTATGAATGCCATGGAGGGAGTCCACCTGAATCCTCTGCGATCGAAGGTGCTCCAGAGCGCTAAAAGGGAGGTTGTGCCGGACAGTGGTAAGACCTGCGATGCTCTACGGCAGCGAGTGCTGGACCTTCAACAAGAATCAGGAAAGGGAGCTTAACTCTGCCGAAATGAGGATGCTGAGATAGGCCTGCGGCTGGACGCGGCTGGATAGTGTTAGAAACGAGGACGTCAGACATGCAAACTGCGTACGAGAACAGCGTCTGCGATGGTATGAGCATAAGCTAAGGAGGCCACAGGACCATCCGATAAAAACAGTGATGGTCTTTGAAGTACAAGGCAAGCGACCGCAAGGAGCCTTGAAGAAAAGATGGAAAAGCGTAATCAAGAAGGACCTATGTAGATGAGGTCCCAGCCATGATGGAGGATGCCCTGGACAGAGCAAAGTGGCGACGACTAACAAAAACCGCGGATCCTGTGACTGCGCGGGATTAACGCTAGGGAGAAGAAGAAGAGATCTCTAACGCGCTGTAAGGGGATGGGGATGGTTGGGGCTGCCACTTGAACCTCTCCGCCAATGGGTTTTACTGACGTCATCGAAATCGTGTCACCCTCCAGTTATCGTGATCACTGGATTTATATCTCGAATCGATATCGTACCCTAGAAGAGCAAATTTGAATTTTCTATCCCATTTTTTTATTGTAATTCGAGGGCGGAAGTGGTGCAGTGACAAGTGGCGCGCTCACCACGCGAGCGGTCCGGGATCAAATCCTGGGTCGTGAGTCGCCCGGGCCAACCAAGCCTTCCATCCCGGGTCGGTTAATTGGCACCAGACTTGTCTGGGAGGATAAAAAACACTGACTTGAACATCGGCTGGCCCCCGCAAGTCATTGTATAGGCCACATCGCATTCAAATGCCACTGCGAATGTACAAATGGAAGTAGAATGCGTGCCGCATCCCAAAACGGGATTGATCAACGGCAAATGCTTTATCCTTTATCCTTTATTTTTTATTGAATACAAGTAGATAATTTCTACGCCTAAAGACAAGTTTTACTTTGCTACAGAACCGATATGCAATTGTTTACTTTGTAGATGAGGATTTGATTATTGATTTGCTTCTTCTAAATAATGAACAATAAATCATCTTCTTGAAATTGGGTGGGTTCTCTCACACGTTCTTATCCCTTGCCGCGTTGACGACATCACGCGTTTTGACTTTTTTGGACGCGCGGAGCCAGCAGTGCCTTTGTATCACCTTATAACCGTGGACCTTGAGATGTAAATACGCAAACTTAGATACGACAGAGTGTTTGAGTTAATGTCCAGTGTGCTCAACTTCTTATCGGGAGTTACAGCAATGAAAGTTCAATCAAAATGACGCGCCATGGCTATGGGAAGACAAATTTTACTTACTTTCGATTCAAAGGCTCCAAAATTATTTCAATCGTGGTTGTTCCACTGTAAGCATATGCCTTGCCACGCGACAAGGTTTGCATTCACTTCTATTACCCTTTTTTCATTTATGCGTTTACGTAATGAAAAGAAAACGAGTAATGAACGGGACACATTTTCGTAAGGTCTGGAAAACCTCGGCGAAACTGAAGAATATTAGGCGACTCTGTGAGCCACGTGGTTTTCGGATATGTTGATGTATGTCCTACAGTATGAAGCTTAGGGTGAAATCGAGCATGTGGGAAAAATAAACGTAGTGGGTGTGGTATACATAGTTGCCACAATGTCCAATGTGGCGCGAAATGGCGGCACACATTGTTGCCGCGCTGTCGTCACGGTCTTAGTAACCGCCCTGAGCACCGACTCAACAGAGTGGCCTTGCAACTATCGGGTGAACATCATATGTATGTGTTTGTTGTCTAAATGACGTGTACCATAGCTGAGGGTTAACGAGTCACTCACACTCATGTCCATTTGTAGCGACCCCTACCCTGGATGAGCTTCGAATGTACTCTGGGTGAGCTTCACTCTATGGGCGTACATGTGCAGAGGGAAAGAGGAAGGCGTGAGTGCGAATGATGAGATACTGGCTTGCCATCAACAATTATGTAATGGCAGGTAGAAACTCAAAAAGCGCTTGCGAGAGATAAACGATCAGAGGCTAGAGGAACACGGCTAAAAGTGTGATGTACTTATCAAGACGAGGAAGTCTTCATCAAGAGATCTGCTCAGATAGTACACAAACAATCTCTTTTGAGCGCTAATCTCGAATCCGCTTATCGAGGAAAGCATTCGTCGATATCACACATTGATTCTCTCACAAAGTTGGCTAGCGATAGACGTCATTTTAATCGACCGTCGATCAATATGCACTTACTTGTTCTTACATATTCTGCCAAATTATCTTATCTACATTGGTAAAGTTATCGTAGATAAAGCTTTTGCCGTTGATCAAACCCTTTTTGGGATGCGGCACGCATTCTACTTCCATTTGTACGTTCGTAGTGGCGCTTGAATGCGATGTGGCCTATACAATGATTTGCGGGGCCAGCCGAAGGTCAAGTCACTGTTTTTCTCCTCCCACACAAGTCTGGTCACAATTATCCGACCCCGGAGGGATGGAAGGCTTGGTTGGCCTGGGCGATGCACGTCCCAGGATTTGATCCCCGGATCGCCCACATGGTAAGCATGCCATTTGCCACAACACCACTTTCGCCACTACCCTCGATATTAAACCCTTAATTGAGTGTTATTCTCAGAAGATGTTGTGTAGTAGATGGTGCGGTTTATGAAAGTTTTGCTTGAATTGCGAACACGTCTTAATGCGGATCTGATAGAGTATTTTCTTAACTCCCAACCCAGCAAAATTCAACCACAAACTGTTCGAATAGCGTTCAAATTGAGGTTAATGAATATTTTTCTTGTTCAATTAACGAGTTATTCAGAATATAGTAGAACATATTTCGTAATTCTCAAACTTATATTGTCATCATTACTGCAAAATTCAATATGCATTATATTTTGAGTGTGATTTCAAGATTTCTGTGCATTTTATGGAACAGAGAGACTGTTCTGAGCAGTATGCCATTTTACGTGTTAGAGAAGATCACTCAAAATAATAAGCTCGTAAAGTTTAAGAAGCAAGTGGAAAGTGAAACGACATTTCTGAAATTTTTTTGAAAAGTCTCTCATTGAATCTTTGGGATTCTTCTTTGAAATTTCATTTCCATTTCAGGTCATTGAGAAAATTCGCTATGACATTGCATTGAGAAAATTCGCTATGACATTGCCCTGTCTTTACCACCATAAGGAGAATGTTGAGTGAAAACTCTACTGGAACGCATTTTGATAGCAGAATTAGAAATGACGGCAGTAAAGATGAGAGCTCGGAGCAACAACGATAGATGAGGTGAGCCGGGCGGTAATTTCCGAGGCGTTAGCATCACTCAATTAGCCTGACACTGACAAAACCACGGGATTAGTTGGAATTGGCATTTGACGCGTTCAACCAGCTGCTTTTGACGTTTTCCCTCTGCAGTAATAAGGTTACAAGTAAAATGTCAGCATTTTCGACCTAAATCTAGGCTGTCAGCACGGAAACCACTTGTACTCTGGCTTAAACTAATTATAATTCTGGATTTCTCGAACTACTCACCATTTTGCGACATGCGTGAAGCGGAGAAGTTCAACGGCTCGTCTTCGTCATTCATTTCAAGAGGGGGCAGCAAAATGATGTGCTGACTACAGGCGTTCCTATAAGAACTTAGATCCTATAGTAATAGTGATGCTCATCGGTGAATGACGACGCGTAAAATGGCGATGGCATTACAAAAGGAAAGTGGAAATAGCACGTATAGACAATTGCCAGCGATATTTATCTTTAGAAGTTGAAAAATGAAAGGTTAAAAGTTGCATCTCAAAGTACAGAGCGAAATTTTCATGGTGCTCGAGCGGAAAAAGTAAACCTCGATATATATCTGAAGGCGGTCTGCAACTGGATGAATATGTTTATACTGTTGTGATGGATAGCTGTTCCATGTGCCGGCAAGCGTCGTGACTGATGCAGTCTACCGTATCGCTGGGTTAGCCACGACATCCCGCCCACCGCCCAATTGAGCCAATCAGGCAGCACGTCAACAATTACGAGTCGAAAGCCGCGACTCTTCACAAATCTAATGCTATATCTAGAAGAGGATATTTCACCATGAGATTTTCTGATCACCTGTAGTATCTTGTAAAATCAATGCAGTCATTTGTGAGCCGATCCACTCACGGGAATTACCCTTTACCCTTCTGGAATATCGCGCTGTAAAGGGAACAATATCATGGAATCGAATGACAGTTAATGTCAGTTCATGTCCATACGCTGATGACTGCGTAGTGAGAAGCATCCCTTGCTGATTATTGGAAAAATGTTCGAAAGTCCAAGACTTCTTGATCGTATGATATTTTATCTCTCTTGAGCTCAACGAATTTTGAATACCAGCAGCCGCTAAATAGCACTGAATTTTCGTATGTATTAATTGGAATTCGCGTTCGAGTAAAAATACTTTATTTATTTGTTGGTCAATCACACACAGGTAATGGCACAGCTGTAGTCACTTATTTCACAACCGACTGACTTCACTTCAAATAGTCAAGGAAAAAAATCGCTGAGATTAAAACTTCATAAGACCCCAACAGAACGTGGAAGCGAGCTGATAATATGAAGCCGATGAAAGCTTAAAAGACCAAACATCAATTAATACAATCAAGTCAAGTAGAGCAGCGTTTCAAACATTTCACTGAAGTTTCATATCTCAAACATTTCACTGAAGTTTCATATCGCACGAGGATAAATGCAGACATAGTATAAGTGCAGACCTTAACGCTGGTTTGTGTCCATCACAGGGTTAATCGCTACCATGGGAAACATTTAGGGATGACCAGGAGCCCGTGAAGGAGGAACTCGTCCCCCCTTCCTCTCGCTCCTCCTTCATCGCAAAGGTGTACAAGACACCATCAAGGGTTGATGCTTGGAAATACTACTTCCAATTTACTTTTCGTTTTTGAAAAATTTGAAGACGTGGAAACGGGGCACATATACAGTCAAAATAAATCGCCGGAACGGTTTCTTGTGCTTCTCTTTTTTTTTGCTAGAAAAAATCAAATCATCACCTCGAAACTTTTCTTCTGAATGTCCTGATTTTTACAAGACTTGAGGAAACGAAAACACTAGAAAACATAATATATCAACCTTTGGAAGACGTTGCTTTAGTGAGAAGAAATAATGTCTGAGAATCGTTTCGGCGAATACTTCTAACCGCTAGTGTATCAAATCTGAGGCAGGAGAAGCTGCGAAAATACCATAATCATTCAGGATTTTTAATAGAAGCCACAAAAATCTTTTCTATTTATCTGTTTTAGAAAAGCCGTGCAAATCACAAAATACGACTCCCTCCTCTCTAAAATGACAGATACCACCCTACTTTTCAGCCCAACGACGACCCTGCCCTACAGCCCCGAGCACTAGGGAGTCTTGATGCTCGGATGCACATCATTTTTGAGTTTCCAGACGCATAACTTTGTTCTCGTCTTCTGTTTCGTTTCTTCCGAAAAAATCACCACACTCTCTTGATCACAACTGCATTCGACAGGGCCAGTGATACGAAGGCGAGAGGAGAGGCACAAAGGAAAAATCTGTGCTCTGTGGAATGTTTTGTACACCTTAGTGATGGTGGTGATAAAGTTCAAGTGAAAATTCAGAGTTAAGCTCTTCTAAATGACTAAGACTGTGTTTTCAACCGATTCGATAAGAATGGCTAAACATCCAGAACTGATAGGGCGGGACTGAGTCGTTCTCGTAATTTGCAGAAAGTACAAAGCCATACTTCAGAGCGCTTGGACCGCAGTTTTTGGCCTTAACCTTTGCATTCAGTTTGAAGCCGCTCAGGAGGTGAATTTACATGATAGAAAAGTTCGGCATGAAATAACAGTTGCATAGATATTACGTCTGGACAGCTCAACCACCTCACGTATAGAAATGTAAAAAACATGTGAGTGAGCCTATATAATTTCTAGCAACATCAAGGCCACACAGGTGTCTCAAGTTGGGAGCTGGCTGGCTCTAAGTCTCACTAAGAGACCGCCATATAAAAGCAAAAAGTATAGAGAGTTTAGGCGCCTGTGATTTTTGTGGAACGTTTCGTGTAGTCGTCATTACCAGACCACCATCGCTCTCCAACGACTTGAAGGATGAAAAAGAGATGAAGTGAAGGCTAGATGAATTTTTCACTGACGACATCCTCACATGCAGTTCTTTAGATAAGCAGATTGTTTTTAAGGACTACAAGTGAATGTACTTAGCTGATGAGTGATGTACAGAGCATCTCCTCAAGGAGATTATGTTGGAAGCCCACTTTGGAAACTCATCGTCAGATTTCTCCAAACCATGAGGGCAACAGAAGCAACAGCCAAGTCTCCTGCAAGTGAACCTGGAGCTACCGAACCAGAATAGCTCTGTGAGACATTTCAGACTTCTTCTTAGTTGGTCGTGATCCAAATACCTCACCACCAATCGCGGATCCTCACTACGACAGCTGGTGGTGTGAAAGGGACGCTGTTAGTGAGTTCAGTAGAGAATGCGCGCAATGCCACATGGATGGTATCAATAAATAGCGCGAACAATGTCATCAAACAGAAGCGCAACCTACACGCCTAGTGAGCTGCCGGGTCAACATTGATTTCGGATGTCGATCCAACAAGCCTTCCTTGTCATTCATGAGCAGCACCTCGCATTGATCCATTAAATCCTTTACGAGAACTGTGGCAAGCTCACACTGGCGTATTTACCTGAACCACTAGCATTAAGTTGATAAGGGACTGCAGCTGAGACTTCCATAGAGAAGTCATCTACACTTGAAGATCATATTGAGACATTTGAGGATTTTCCCGTTCAAATCGCTTTTTGGTATCGTTAGAGGATGTTTTATACTACAAAAAGCAGATCATCCATTAGAGATATTTGAGCTGAAGTAGCAGGAAAGTCAAGGAAATCGAGCATACATGATATGAGCGCTAGGTGAAAGGAACCCTTAGCATGGCATGGCCAAACGTTGGGTTCGTTATTAACACCACGCTGTTCAGCGTCATCGATGGTGTACTTTTCCCTGAAATCCGCCAGATTTGTAGTGTAGGCTGTATGGAAGAAATAGAGCTAAATCTCTCAGCTATTTTTGTTGCCACGAAGTACAGGGCACCCTTAATAGATCTCTGAAGTTCTAAAACTTACTGAATTGGGAAAGCCAATTCAATCAAGACCGTCGGTTATTTCAAAACTGCCGATTTTACAGCTTTCCAGAACCCAACCAAACATTTTAACTGAAACGAAAAGGGATCATACTATTAGGTTTTCAAGCTGTGTAGCGTGAAGCCCCATACTCTTCAACCTAATTTTTACCACATCTGTCTAAATAAACGGGCATATCGGTCATACTAAGATCCTAGTGGTAGCGAGTCGATACCAAACCCGAACACTGGAATTTTTTTACACTGGAATTTTTTCTTCCCCATTAGTGGAGAATTTGAAATTATCACTAAAAATTATTGAAATATACGTTCCAAGGTGGCTCGCCAATTATATTTATTTCTATATCTATGGATAACTTGTAGAGGTCATCTACAAAGCATCTTGATTAGAGGGACAATCGAATGTCTTATTCATATAGCCAGTAGAATTGACTTGCGGGGAACTCTATAACACCAACTAGGCAGGTTGGACGCTTCGCTTTTTGCCTCTCTCGAAAAATATCGAGAATCAAAGCTCGAACTGATGAGAGCACCGCTTCATAAACTTCTAGTCATTTGCCAGTCTCGAATTCGTTCATGGTACTTGTAACTCGTTACCGCAATCCATTGAGTGTGGAAGGGCCCGTTCTGCTCAGCCACCTGTCGCTGGCTCCCCTCATGGGTGTATGTTTGCATTGGCGAATCAAGCCACTAAGTGGAAGAGGGGAAGGAGAAGCGCGCGAGTGAGTGGAGGGATGAGGATGAGGTATTTAGGGATAGCGGCGGCAATAGATACACCGTCAGTGGTGCAGCTGGATAGCAATTGCATTCAACCGGCCACCAGAGCACTTGCTATAATGTCGTCGGCTGGCGGCGTAACGACACGTCCTGATCACTTAACTCGCTCTCGTAGCGTTGCCTCTCGGGGCCAATGCTCTCCTGGGAGTCGGATACGGTAGAAAAGAAGGCAACGGCAAACGACAGCCGAGTCAGGGCATCGAGCCGACATCGACCAGGTTCCATTTGACGCATAAAGTCCGATGTGGGGCTATTTATTCAACGAACTCACTTGTCCAAAAAAATCAGAATTTTCGGCCTCAGCGTGCACTTGTCGAATCGGATGTGTCTACGTGTGGTACAGATTTCTTTACCTCGACCGTTTTGGTAAGATCCTGTATGTGCTTTTGCTAACCCCAGCATCAGATGAAATGATGCCAGAAGAAAGGAATGAAATAGTCAAAATAATAAGTGTCACGGCGCGCTGTAAGGACATTCAAAGCGTGCATGTTTGTCACTGGAACAGTAAAGTGAATTAACGCCGATATCGGATACCTAGAAAGGGCCATGACGACAAGGACGACAGCGGCAGAGGAGCTATCGCTATGCCTTTCCAGGCCGGAAACGGTCAGCTCAGGAAAAACAATTGAAAAAGTGATTGGAGTCGTAGGAAGGGCGGCCTATCTCATCTCGGGGTTACAGAAACCAACATCATTTTCCGGGAATTCTTGACTCTAGAGTTGCTCCGATTGCATCTTTCTATGTTCATTAGTCGCATTTGAGAGTATCAAAGCGATTGGTCTCTTTGAAATTTGATAGTCAGCTTATTTTGGTTACAGAATCTTTCAGATCGAATATGTCGACATTTTACTATTGATTTTCAATCCTTGGGCAATTCTGAATTTTGCACAAACATGCCATGTGAAGGCTCAGCGAGAAGGTCAAGGACTACTGATAGCCATTGAATGTGCATTCACCCGTCCCTGCTGATCACGGCTTGATTCTTGCATTCAAAACGAGGGACCCTCGAGCAGCGTCTTCCAAAGGAGCGGTAGTAACCGTTACCCTTTTCTTATTCCCATTGCTATTGTGATTCTACACAGTGAATAGAAAATCGTCAAAATACTGCAACTACCGTGCTGGAACTCTAACCCTGCTGCAATCAATGATTAGTAATCCTATGGATGAACTTCTATTACCGACTGTTGTCTGGTTCCGATGGAACGCCGGCGCTACAGTATTCCAAGACATGCTCATGTAGGCGGGACCGAGTCGCATCTGCTGCAGCGGAGATGGGATTATTCGTGTTGTTGGAGCGGGCTTTGTGATCCGCGCCGCGTAATTCTGTTATGGCAATCAGCCCACAAACTGGCAAATGACATGATACCGGCTGGCTGTGGCCCTAGCATGCTCTATTTCCTACCGCTGTTCATCGAGGAGCCAAACCCGCAGCAACAAGCTGTGAATGATACTCGCCGAAGTGGGGAAAGATGCTATGACGGCAATGATTAGTTATAGTTTACCAAATAAGACATGGTCATTGAGGGACCGAAACCTCGTGATCTTCTCCAAAAAAAAATATAGCACCGCTAGTGAAAAGTCCCCTTTTCAGAATGACTAGGATTCCGACACCATTCAGAATCGCAGTGATACTTTGATGAGTACTGAAGCCAAGGACTGATTCATGAGAGTCATCTCGATTTCTTACCTTACCGATTTCATTTCATGAAGTGCCCCTTCATCATCACTCGATCTTCTCGAGCGGACACAAAATGAAGTTGAAGCAGTCGTGGTCATTTCGCTCATGAAGAGAGCTCTTGCTCAAATCCATGCAAAGAATTACAAATACTTCTTGATGTTTATGGTCCGCAGAAAAAACGAAAACAAAGTTGGATTTATTAATTTTGCAATTTGAACCGTTTTTATCGGATAACTGCTGTTTTCGCCGCAGTTAGCGTTGCGAAGGTTATCAAAAACTTGTGGGCAAACTCTCTCTCTCTTAGGCGAGTTTCGAACCCGCATTTGTTGCTTTCCGGGCAGTTGCGCTACCAGTCACACCACCACTGCACCACTGCATCACAACTCTGCTTCCGAGGTAAATTTACCGTAGCTTATCAGTTCTCAACGTGATGAACCGTTTGGGCGATACTGGCAGTTAACCAAAAATTTTTAAGCTATATTAGAGTCCACCTTTGACTCTCGGCAAATCTTGGCATAGCGAGGGTACCTTCAGCGGGTATTTGTTTAGCCGCAACCAAGACATTATCAACTTTTACTCGGTAACGTTTCAGCCTTATCGCCTTCGTCGGAGTCTGGGAAGTCAAAGATAAGTGCAATTTACATCCCAAGCATCATTTCAAACTTTAAAAAAGTCGTTTCTAAGGTGGGTCTGAGTGTTTCATGATTTGTGATGCCTTTCTAGAGAAATCGGGTCTATGGGACTCTCTTCTTGAGGTATGAAATGATGCTTGGGGGGGGGGGGTAAATCGCCCTTATCTTTGACATTCCATGCTTCGACGAAGGCTAAGTCCGAAAAAATGGCCGAATAAAAGTTGATAATATATTCGTTGCGGCTAAACAAATCTTCGCTGAAAGTACGCTCTATTAGATTTTACTGTTTTTGACTTGTTTCTATAGGGTAGCTGCTTTACGCCACAAACGCGTTGCGAAAGTTATCTAAAGAATGCTAAGTTGTGGCAAAACTTTCGCCCCAGCTGTGATTTGTGCCCACCTCTCTTGATTTCCTGGCACATGAGCTTCCACTTACACCACCGCGGTACCATTGCACCGCAACTCACTTCTATAGCGTTTTGCTATTGTTCTGTCTGACTGTAAAATATAGATAGGTTCAGTAAATGTATTAAATGTATTGCAAATGTAGGAAACGATTATTGGGAGGTAGTAATCTAATTCTGAATAAGAAAAATTCATACATACGCGGTGGGGGGGGGGGGAGGGGAAGGGGGGGGAACGACGTTTCGCCCATGTCACACTTCGGCCCTTTTTTTTTGTTCGCAGACATTGCCATCGTTGACGCACGTTTCCCAGCAAAGCTCACTAAATGCCCCTCTATAGGTAAACGCAGGCCCTCCTTCACTGCCCTCACCGTCTTCAGAATATGACGTCATCTGTTATCGTCATCAGCTTCAAGGAGACCTACCGTAACAGCTTCAGCCCGAAGCTTTTGTATAATTCGCAAATCGATTCAATGTTGGATAGTTTCCTAGAGACATTAGCTTCCCCTATGCAAGGGCACTGTGAACTCACTTTTCAGAAGGTCCTTATGGTACACGATCCTTCGACGACCACATTGAGCTCGATCAGTGCACCATTTTTTCAGGGCAAATGGCCAGGGAGGTCACGGCAACGGTAGAAGATGCCCTGTAGTGAGCAAAGTGGCGACAACTGACAAAGACAAAGAACCCTGCGGCTGCGCGGGACTAATGCTAGGGAAAAGAAGAGGAAGGTGATGACGTAGGCTCCGATAAAATCTATCGTGAAGTGCTGCTCCTGGCTCAGGAAATTTATGTATTTATTTGAGCACGCCTTAAAAGGGGGACTCACGGTGTGGAGCGTCTTCCAAAACGGTTTACTGCATCTTATAGCGATTCATGTGTTTCTACGAAACCGCGGTCCATTTTCACTGAGCGGCCCCGTGAAGGCCATAAAGTGATGAAGAAACGGTCAACGTTTCGTTTCCCGTGGTAAAAATTTTTTGGCATTTTAAGTTGGAGGTTCCAAACTACCTCCGAGTAGCGCAATACTATTAAAGGACCAGGAACGCCTCACTAAATTTCCTCACTCCTCCTCTATACTAGCTAACGCTGAAAAATCAACCACATCAAGCAAATTTTTCGACCTTTTTTTTTGGCTTTCAGGGCCGCTCAGCGAAAATATCCCCAGCCTTAAAGTGCGTGTGAGAGCCCCTACAGCAAGAAACCGTTTTGAAAAAGCATTCCACACTATGAAAGATCTCTCCTTTCCTTCTTTTTTTCTTTCCAGCCTCTCGCAGTTGCAGGGTATGTTGCCTTTGTCAGTCGTCGCCAGGGTCAAGCGTGCGTTGAGGAATCCTCGACACGTCACAGAAAGGGGGGGGGGTCGTATTGGCTCGCTGGGAGAAACATCGGGCCGGATTATTACAGTAGGACTTCACTGTCGGAGGACAAACATCAAGGGTCGAGTCGATGCCAGGCCAGAGGATTTAAAATAGCAATGTTATTCCACCCACATAAAATCTTCGTGGTTCAGAGGTGTCTGCTTAGCAATTCTTAGTTACTTTAGTGTTTTAACGCAACAGTTGAGTAATCCGATATCCGCACGTTATCCAATGGATATTTTATCTTTCAAGTGAGTCCTCGAATCTGAAGGGAGGTGAAGCACACTGCGCCTCTCAGAGTGGGCTCACATGGTTGCCTTGCAACTCTGGGGAAAGAATCTCAATTCAGGAAAAATCAAGAGGATCCTGGAAGGGTTCGTGTGAAATCACAGGTAGGAGTGCACCATTCAATAAGAAACGCAGTCTTCAGCGTCAAATTCATAAGAACTTAATCGTTAAATTTAAGATACACTAAACAATTTTACACCTTTCCGATAGAGAAAAGCACGAACCTGCTCCTCCTTTTGCAGAAGATCGCCCATGAAAGCAGCTATAGTCGATGAAATTGTGCCAATGCAGCAAAAAAGTACCTTGCGATGGTACTCGGGCAAAAATCCTCGACGTGGCCATTTTCTGAATAGCGGACGTATTTAGCAGTTCTAGTAACAGTGGAATAGAGCAAATCATCTGGTTTATGAGGACATATTAACTTTTCGAATTGGATGAGTTTGAACGGAGTTATGGCTTTGAGAAGCGTAAAAACTCGCACTCATCACGAATTTTCCTCGTTAATTTTGCAAAAATCCTCGGCGTGTCCATTTTTCAGATTCTGACGTATTAAGGTGATCTAGCAACCGTTTGATAGAGAAAATCTTCTAGTTCTGTCTGCCATATCAACTTTTCAGATTTGACGAAAACGATGCAAGTTAAAGCTTCGGAAAGTGTAAAAACCTGTGCTCATTACGAATTTTCCTCGTTATTTCTTCTGGATTTCTTATTCCTTATAACTGTAATTTCAACGCTGATTAGAAAGAACTCTTAACAAAATTCACAAATCTGCTTTCAGATTGAAAATTGGTCGTATTTGAAGAAAGTTACCATCATTTGAACATTTGTTCAAATTTCAATAGTAAATAAGCTGCTCAACGGTCAACGCCTAGTCAACACACAGCTGACCAAAGCGGTTACAAGGCTTCTTCCAACTGAAAAGGGGACGTGTAACTTGAGAACTATTCTCTGTGTAGTACTACAATTTGGTAAGTGTTGAGAAGGACATAAATAAAGAAGAGATGTAGTCATAGGATGCCATTTTTAGAGACTAGTTTGTCGTTTTTTGCTCCTTTCTCGTTTGCTCGTTTAGTAGGACTCGCCATTAATGATCATTCTTTGGCTTTTCACTTTTACTTCTTGAACGAATTTTTTTGTTGACGGTGAGGTAGTACGGCTTTTTTATGAACAGTTTTGGGTGATGCTTGGTGTGGTGTGTCTGTGTGTGTATTTGTTTGTCTGTTTCCTGCCGGAAATTCATTAGCTCGCGGCCGTGAGCGTCGTCACGATGTGTGTTTTCAAAGATGTTAGAGGGTGGACGGCGAGCATATTTTGGTGGCCGGAGTAACCAGAAGTGATCACATTCTGTAAGGGCTGATACAAGGCGCTAGGCGCAAGCCCCCACCCCCACTGCTCCGCGACATTATAGCCTTCCCGGCACAGTCGCGTCGCAGGGTTGGTTCAAGATTGATTAGGGTTTGGACGGGAATCTTCTGGTTGGCCGGTAAAGAAATTGATCATATTGTAAGGGCTGATAAGGCTGCTTCAGAACGCAGTGTTCGCGAATTTTATAGCTCGGGCCACCAAGTGGTGCAGGAGTTGGTTTCAAGAAAGGACTAGAGGGCGGTGGGACGGGACATGTTTTGGTGGGGTAAGAGGGTGTCCATCTGATAAGGGTTGATAACAGGCCGCTGAACGCAAGTGTCGCGAATTCATAGCTCGGTGGCCTAGTGGTCGCAGCGAGTTGGTTCAGACTTGATGTTTAGGGGCTGAGGCGGGAACTATCATTCGGTGCCCGGCGCGTCAAAAGTATCTGGCCGATGAGGCTGCCTAATCGTTATTGAGTACGCGTAGAGGCTTATGCGAACCAGATTGTCGGTATGCAGTTCATTTCAATATTATTTTTTTGCGTGTAATTGTAAATTTCCTTTCACCGCTGCCTTCTGCGTCTCCTCTGCGGTTAAATGAGCCTGCTTCTCATCTTCGATATCGTGACTATGTGCATTCCGTCTTGGATTACCCAAACTTATTCGACGACGACCAACGATTAAACTACTTTTCGCGTCTGCCCACAAGACCAGCTATTACAAGTTTCCAAACAATTCGATATTGAACGGGTGGAGCCGCTCGACGAAACCTTTCCTTATTGAGCACGAAATCCAGCTCCGCCTCAAACACCGGTCCTCTCGCTAAGAGACAACTCGGCGCCCAATTGTTCCCATCATCGGCCCGATACTCCGTTTACGCCCCTCCTGCCCCCTCGCCCCACCTTCCCGGTCACACTGCTGGCATTCCAAGGCCCTATAAACGCACCCCTCTCCCTCCGCTCGACTATTCCTTTTGGAATGCCCTGCGCCGCCCCGCACCGCCTGGAACTATGTCAGAGCACGGAGGCTATTGTCGCCATCCCCGAAGCGGACATCCCCGCCGCTCCTCTCTCACTCCTTCGACCGCGGCCGGCCGGCCGCCCCGCCAAAAGGATTTCCGGCTTCTCCTTCTTCTCGCGCCCCGCGCCCTGCGCCTGTCTCTCATCTCCCCTTTATCCCCCCATTCGCGCTGGTCCTAATAGTGCATGGAACACGCTTTGTCTCCCAGACTCTTGGCAACTATTCTCGGTCCCAACCCCGTTCGCTCACAACCCAGACCGCACGCTCTTCTCTTGCGCTCGGAGCTCGCACGCTCCCCTAACGACGCCTCTACGACAGCGAACAGTGCCGTTTCGCGCGTGGGTCCGCCCATCGCGGTGCAGCCCTTTCTCTCATCGCAGCCCCGTTTCTCCCCTGCCGGATCTCGCGCCTTACGATCCCCCACCAGTGGGCATGTGCACCCCCTCGTTTGGAAGTCGTCCCACTTCCCGGCTCCGCCAGCTGCCCTTCCGCACTCAGGCAGCAGTTACGCCGCGGGCGGTAGTTGGGACAGACGTAAGCATTAATGCGGGCAATATGACTGAGAGAGTCCACTGGATCATCGGCTTCTCTAGGCGGCTCAACAGGTCAAAAAGTTGTACGGAGAAGAGGTAGGCTTGCGATTGCTTCCGATAGCGGTGCTGGCCTTCAATAGGATACGAGAATGCAGCTTTATTTCCGCTGATATGGGAGACGTTGCGGTGACGTTTACTGTCCTGGGGTATCAGGGGTGAGAGACATCTGTGGTGGTTGACGCGTGTAGAGGAGGCGAGGATCGTCGATAGACAGAATTTGGACTTAGCCGGACAGAGCGATTATCGAGACCTCAAAGAGAGGTGGAGGACGTATCAGCGACCTAATTTCAGGTCCGGCTTGGTAGGAGATGCGTACGAGAGAAAGGGGCGGACGACGGGGGTCAGCGAACCGGTCGGAGGAAGAATTTGGAATACGCTCCCATTCCTCCCGCGAGGCGAAGTATGAGCGCCTCTTCAGAAGCGCGGTTGAAAGTTCTTTATTTGTGCTGTCCCGGCTCGCTCTCAGAGCTAATATTGGTATCAGAGGAGAGGACAAATTTTTTCAAAAGATTCCCCCAAAGTTCAGGAAGTGCGAATTCAACTGAGTTTTCAAAGAGCAAAATATTTGAAAGAATCTTCGATCTTCGCGATTTGCGGGGTGTAAAGCTTTTGAGGCATGTGGGTTTGCATGAGGTGTAGCTGGCTTGCGGGAGCCGCGCCTTGTGTAGTGAGGAACTCGTTCAGTACAGGCGGGTCGTAGGGCGGCGTGTACTTTTGGCATGGGCAAACCGGTGCCTGAGAAGGTGGTTAAACGGCCGAATAGGGCGTTGAGGATTTCGAAAGGATTCTTTTTAATAGTTTTTTGTCTTTTGAAACTGTTCAGTTTTTTGGAATTTCGACTTTCTGAGTTTTGGAATTTGGTTGAAATAGTTTTGGTGCTTCTCTGTGTTATTATATTATTGAAAGGTGTTTTGTTCTTACTCATCGTCAGATTTCTCCAAACCATGAGGGCAACAGAAGCAACAGCCAAGTCTCCTGCAAGTGAACCTGGAGCTACCGAACCAGAATAGCTCTGTGAGACATTTCAGACTTCTTCTTAGTTGGTCGTGATCCAAATACCTCACCACCAATCGCGGATCCTCACTACGACAGCTGGTGGTGTGAAAGGGACGCTGTTAGTGAGTTCAGTAGAGAATGCGCGCAATGCCACATGGATGGTATCAATAAATAGCGCGAACAATGTCATCAAACAGAAGCGCAACCTGACTCGCCATTAATGATCATTCTTTGGCTTTTCACTTTTACTTCTTGAACGAATTTTTTTGTTGACGGTGAGGTAGTACGGCTTTTTTATGAACAGTTTTGGGGGAGAATCAAACAACTTTTTCATAGTCCGGCTTTTGAAGAGGGTCGTTTCATGGACTTCGGCCTCTGCGGGAGGGAGATGGGAGTCGTATTTCCAATTTTTCCTCGACGGTTCGCTTGACCCTGGTCGTCGCCACTTTGCTCTGTACGGGGCATCTCCTACCGTGGCCGTGACCTGAATTAGGTCGTTCTTGATTACGTCTCTCCACCTCTCCTTTGAGGTTCCTCGATATCGCTTGTCGTGCTTGAAGTCCAATTCTGTTCTTATCGGACGATCCTGTGGCCTCCTTACACGTGTCTATACCACCACAGATGTTGCTCTTGCATCCTTGGTATTACAAGGACAGTAACGTCAGCCGCACGTCTTCCATATCAGCGGAATAAAGCTGCTTCTCGTTATTCCTATTGAGAGGCCAGCACTCGCTATCGTGAAGCATCGCAGGCCTTACCTCTCTCCGGTACATCTTTTGTTTGAATGTTCTGAAGCCTCTTTGAGAGCAGATGATTCCAGTGGACTCTCTCAATTTCATATGTGCCGCATTTGATTTGCTTTTACTGTCTGGTCCACACTACCGGCCCCGGCTGTACTGCTCCTGAGGTGTCGGAAGCAGCGTCTACCGTATGTTGGTACACTTCTCAACGAGGGGGGGGTGGTCACATTTGGCCCACGTGGTGGTGGGGGATCGTAAGCGCGATGATCAGCAGTGGAAAACTGGGCCTTATCGACTTTGAACTGCACCTCTGGCGGAAACTCCGAAAACTTGCACTTGTTCTGCTTGCTGTAACGTTCGTTATTGACTCATCCCGTATCGCAAAGTAAGCGTGTTTTCTGATTTTGTGACGAACGTGTTGTTTGGGACCAAGTTATTGCCAAAGCTATGGTGAACAAACGTTTCCATGATATTGGACAGCCGAAGTTTGGTGATAAAGGTTGTGAGGTAACAGCCATGGGTTGTTCGCGTTGCGCGAGAAGAATTTTTAGAACCGTAATCCTTTTGTCGGTCTGCATCCGCCGCGTCAAGAGTGAAAGTGTGATCGGGGATGTCTTGTTTCGGTTTATTCTATCAATATCGCTTCCGGCGTCTGACATAGTGTTTCCAGGTGGCGGTGCTGCTTCTTCATTCAGTTCCAAATGAATGAGCACATTTTTAGAGGGTTCTTTTATATGGCCTGGAATCAGATTTGTTACTAATCCTAGTGGTCAGTCTGTACGGAGTAAGTCGTGTCCATGATGGGAACGAATTCCCCGAGTTGTCTTCTAGCAGAACCTTTTCGTTTGATTCGGAGCTGGTGGATTTTCGTTGCTCAAGTAAGAAGGTTGTCGTCTAGAGCTCTCACAGATGTTTTACATATCGTAGTTGTTTGTGGAAACTTTGTATAGCTTGGTCTTTTGTGGGCAGACGCGAAAAGTAGTTTTAATCGTTGTCTGGTTCCATTTTATTGGTGGAGAGTGAGACTGGTGTTCGGAACGAGGAATTGTATCGGACGGATTATCAGGCAATCATCTATCGTACCTGTACATGTCAAGGATCTCGAATTGACCATACCTTCGCATTCTTTTAACACCGTGTTGAAATGGATGTCGTTGAGCGCTTTTCGCGTCAATATTAGTTTTAGGAATCCTGCTATATATAATCGGCTGGGTCTTCCAACATAGATCTCCTTGAGAGCATGCTCTGTACATCAGCTCATCACGCTAAGTACATTCACGTGATAGTTCTCTTAAAAAGCAATCTCTTATCTAAAGAACTGCACATGTTGAGGATGTCGTCCGTGAAAATCATCTAGCCATTCACATTCATCTCTTGTTTCATCCTTTCAGTCGTTGAGAAGCGCACTGGTGGTCTGGTAATGACGAACTACACTACGAACGTTTCTAACAAAAATCAACAGGCGCCTAAACTCTCTAACTGTTTGCTTTTATATTGCTGGTCTCTGTTAGTGAGACTCCGAGCCAGCACAGCTCCCAACTTGCAGACACCGTGTGCCTTGATGTTGCTAGAAATCTATATCGTCACTCACTTTTTTTAAGCAATTTTCTATACGTGAGTGGTTGCTGTCAACTTAATAATCTAGTAGCAACTGTTTCTTCATGCGCGAACTTTTCTTATCATGTAAATTCCACCTCCTGAGCGGCTTCAAACTGATGCAAAGGTTAGAGGCCAAAGACTTGCGTCAAGCGCTCTGAAGATGGCTTTGTAGCTTCTCGCCAAATTAGCGAGAACGACTCAGTCCCAGGCCTATCAGTTCTGGCTTTTAGCATTCTTTGATCGAACTTCGTTGAAAACACAGTCTTAGTGCATTTAGCCGAGCTTAACTCTCATTTCACTTGAACCTTATATCACCAGCCACATGCAATAAGGTGTAGCAAAACATTCCACAGAGCACCCAGATTTTCTTTTGTGCCTCTCCTCCCCTTCGTATGCACTGGCCTAGTCGAATGCAGTTGTGATCAAAGATGTGGTGATTTTCTTCGCGAAGAAACGAATACGGACGACGAGAACAAAAGTTATGCCGTCTGAAACTCCAAAAATGATGTGCATCCGAGCATCAACGATCTCCCTAAGTGCTGCGGGCTGTCAGGAAGGCGTCGTCGTCTGGCTGAAAAAGTAAGGGTGGTATCTGTTCATTTTAGAGAGGAGAAGTCGTATTTTGTGATTTTGCACGCTTTTCTAAAACAGATAATAAAAATGATTTTTTGGCCGTTCTATTAGAAAATCGCTGAATGATTAATGGTTATTTTCGCAGCTTCTCTCTGCCTTAGATTGCTACAGCTGAGCGTGTTAGAAGTATTTCGCCGAAACGATTTCTCAGACATTCTTTCTTCTCACTAAAAGCAACGTCTTTCCAAAGTTGATATAGTTATGTTTTTCGTAGTGTTTTTCGTTTCCTCAAGTTCGTGTAAAAATCAGGAACATTCAGCAAAAGTTCGAGGCTGATGATTGAATTTCTAATCACACCAGCGTTCGGTCTACTCTCAGTCGCTAACCATTTCTCCACTACTCGTCATCATCGCTATATCTGTTCGATCGCTTCTGCCTCTCCGCTTCGAACGTTCGCCACGCCGCTGCGCTTCTCCGTTGTGCTCGTGTCCTGATAAACCTGATCGTGTGTTCTGGCAGCCAGCCCAAGACGATATAGTATTTATTCTACCGCTACCATCCTCGTCAGACCTACCTTCTACCTTACTTAGGTCGGCTGTGACAGCCGTGGAGCCCTTCGTCAACAGTAGAATTTCCGGCATCCAATTCTTAAGCTTAATCAGCGCACTCACTGACCGAAGTAAGAATATTGGTAGGCTTTCCGTGCAGGGACTAAGCTGTGCAGAAGGGATTCCTATTCATCTACACACACACACACACCCCTGTCATGAATCCTCAATCCTGGATCAATCGCTCAAATTCACGGGCGCGGCCTCAATCCTCAAACACCTTAGATACCATTCTTGAAGAAAAGAAAAACTGAAAAACGACTTCGTCACCGACTGATACATGACTTTTACGACCGACAATGACGAGAGATGAAGCTTCTCTCGACTACGCTGCGTTCGTACTATGATCACTCGGCCAGCACATTTTCTTAAAAAAAATAGCGAAGCACTATGGACGATCCTCACATATCTATATAATGGTCTGCATTGAACTATCATATGATGAATAGCAAATCAAAAAAAAATCAAAACGAAAAAAAAACAATAAGAGAGAGGAGGGCGTACCCTCATTTAACCATAAAGTATCCTTGATACGGCCATATTGAGTAACGCACCAAGAGCGCTCCTCAACTAAAACCACTCGCTGTTGATGGTCCAAGAGTTTTTTTTTTCAGTAAATTTTGCGAGTTTCATCAGCGGCCAAGTTTTGACACCTTCGAAAACCTCGTAACTCAAACGAGTGAGCACTATAAATGACACTGCAAAGCGTAAGCACCAAAAAACAACACCCGAGGAAATACAACTACTACTCGGCGAAAGTTATGAAATAAGCTAGGAAAGCACACAAAAATATAATGATTGAAATGCTGCGCGTGAACCCAATGCAATGATGCAATAAAGCGCCAAGCGCTATGATAACCAGGACATGCACTCGAAAAGCTAAACTGGTGACTTAATCCTGGATCGTCACATGGAAAAAGCTCGCCAAACATAGTCAACTTAGACACTAAAGATCCGACGTATCTAACGACACAACCTGGGAATGGCCGACCTGTTCATTCTTTCTCCATGTGACTGAATTCTGCGATCCCGCTATTGATGCTTTGAGAAGTATGCTTGCGATTAAGCTCTCCGCTACACTCTACGATGGACGATCCTCAAAAATTGCCGAAAACATACGACATGCACTTCTGGTAGATACGCGAATTCGCAATATCCTCTTAACAACAGTGTTGAAAACATGCAGTTAAGCGGCAACCTGAATGGCAGCTTTGTTGTGAAGTTTACAGCAGTAGAGCTCAAGTGATAAATCCCTTCTCGAGAAAGAAGAAATTACCAGCACCAGTTACAGGACCGACAAACGATATTGAATACGACTTTAACAATAGATGGAGATGCTACTGTGCAAGCGTCGCGACATTACCGCCAGGCACTAGAACTATGATGAACGACAGTTTGCCAGATACACCAGGTTTGTGATTACCAAGGAAGATCGGCTTACGGGCACCTTGCATAAGGATTTAATCTCTACGTTAGTAGACAGCGAACCAAGAACCAATCGCATTTCACGGAGGTTTATATACAGTAATACTTAGGGTTCCACGGTCATTCGTGCTACCATCCGGTTACATTCTGAGACTGCGGGTTCAGTTTCGTAACATTGGAGGGGGCCGTCCTGGAGACAGTGAACACTCGAACTCGTCTTTTCAAATCGCCGCTCGTTGCTGTCCGTCCGCTGCGGTCTCCACGTGCCTAAGCGGCCGTCTACTACCCCTGAAACAGTCAAACTGTTACCATACTACGACTAGCTTACCTCATTTTCTGAGACCTGAATCTGCAAACAGGCCGCTCCACGAATCGCGAGTTCGAGCTATGTCGCGGGAGCGCATATGGGCACGCTGCCGATCGTATCCCCAAAGTAGACGCTCCATGGTATTGCAGCAGCGGACGCTCGCCGTTGTATACCTCAAAGCCCTCATGAACCTGAACCATGAACCGTATTCGCGCATTCATGAAACCTGTAAAACATGAAACGAGTTCGCCTTCCATGACCTGAAACCATAACGCCGTGGTTCAATTTGCGTTGAAAATACTGCGATGTTGGCTCTGAGGGCATCACTCCCCAGAATTGTTAGAATTGGTGGTTCACGCAACGATTTTAGCTTCCATTTCCATACCACTTATAAAATAATTATATTTATATCTCAAAACTTTATAAATCGAACAGACTAGGTCCCCACGGCGAATATTGAGGTCGTTGACTCTTTGAATTGAGGTCGTTGAGATGAAGATTTAGTATGACCTATGAACCTTTCTCCTGAAAAAAAGAGGGTGCAGCTTGTCCGTCGAGTCGCCGGCTCGCGTGCGATGCTTCCCCCTCCTCCCGAGATCGGACCAGCATTCCTAAGCCGGTCAGACCAGTCGAGTGCGACCGTTCGACAGCGGGAGATTCTTACCAAGGCCCTCTGCTCGAGCCTCACCTCTTAATTCTCTGCGAGGCACGGAGGCGGAGAAGGGAGATGCACATGAATCTGGGGGTTCCTGACACTCCCAGCAGAAGTGAAGACGTAAACAAGCAAGGGCGCTATACGACTGAGGCCGGCATCCTCCGCGCGCAGCTGAAATCCACATTGACTTCCCTTTTGGACCCTTTTTTCAATTGAAATCTTGATTGAAGTTTGATTGGAGTTCTTGACCAGAATAAATTAGCAATGCTAGTCAGGCGACTGTGAACAAATATATAATTACGCATACAAACAATCTACGATTTTTGATAATTCGTAGTTTTCTCTCCGAACCGCAACACCTCTCAGCGGCAACTGGTTTCAGCCTGTCTCGCAAAACTTTTTCCACTCATCTTCTCAGAACAATCTTAGTTCTTTTGACTATATAGCAATACGATTTGACATTTTGTAGAAGTTGATGCCCAACTATTTATTCCGTGTTTTTAAGCACACTGATTGTCTATAATCGGCCTGTGTTGTACCTCGAATAAGCACAGACAGAAAAGGCAATTCGAGAATTAATTGACACATTGCGTGAATCAAACTAGAGAAAAAATGCGAAGCATGCCCCTACGAAAAAAAATGGAACAACGACATTGAGGATTGAACGATTCGACTGAGGAATTGAGTGAGTTGAATTCAACTTAAGTAATGAAATTGAGAACGGGAACATTGAACTTTGAAAACATTGAAAAAAATTTGAACATTGAATGAATGATAATGCATTGAAAAATTGAATACTGAATTGGAATTGAGAATTAAAACTATTAGAATTGTAATTGAAGAAATGATTAACTGTGAAACTTCAGTTAATTGAAATTGAGAAACGAGAAACATTGAAAAGGATTGAAAAATTGCAATTATTGAGATGGCCTCTTTTGAATTTGAAGGGGCAGAATTGCACTATGTGGCCTCAGGTGCCTCTCTGTCCCTTCTAGCTAAATCTAAGCAATAATAACCACGAACTACTAGCCGAAGCACATGAGGTGCGTAAATGATCAGCTTTTGCCAAACAACCGCTCGCACTTATCGGTGCTCATGAAGTTTTGCGCTAAGCGATCAAACCACAGTAGTAGTATGCGAAGCCATATCGGCAGTCACAAGTGTGGTGATCGCCGAAGCACAAATGTACAGGAGCGAGAGGTGTACTCTTGCTCGGTGACTGACTCTGCCTCTCGCATCGGGCAGTCGTCGGCGAGGCCGAGTCAATCAGCCATCTGGAGAACGTGTCTGGTTCTTTCACTTCCTTCAAGAGTTCTTTATTTGGTTTATAAAGCCTGCTCGAATCCGTTAATTGTGGCGTATTCCACGTATATCCTTTCATACCAGAAGCGTTTGCTCGAGACTCGTCCGAATCCCCTAAAAATAGAATCTGATGTTTACTATTTGTTATGAATTGACAAAGTATCTTCGATTTCTCATGTTTAGCGAGCGTAGATGCTTCTTCTTTTGAACGTTCTCTCTTCTGTAAGGAGCGTGTTTTGATGTTTTTGAAGTTGCTTTTCGACGACGCTTGTGAGTTTTCACTGCCTGCGGGCTTTTGCTTGGAAGTTCGTCCTTCTTAAAATGCATTCCTTAAAGGGGAGGCCGAAACTATCCATCAAATGCAAGCCTCTTTATGACTGTACAATAGTCTCGTGGACGAAAATGAGGAGTTGAATTTATAAAATTCGAAGACTTTGATAGTTTCCAAAATGCAAGTGAGCTAAGGAAGTCTCACCTGTTTGAAACTGACAACGGACGTGAATTTTGACCAAATTAAATTATTAGGAGTGCATAAAAGTTTATTGAATTAGGCATACACAGTTTGATCAATCAATACGTTCGAATTATTAAAAGAAATAGGTACCTTCCATATCCACTGCTCACCCGAACCTTGACTGGTAAGTCAGGGTCGTCTGTTTTCCTAGTTCGGTTGACTTTTCGGTGCATTACTCAAGTTTCTCGCTTCGTCGCGCCTATCAACGATGTTGTCCCAATGGGCGCTCTTCTTCGTTCGTTGCAGTCTGGCTGAGCTGTCCTGTTGTTGCTCCTTACGTTTGCTGCGCCATATCCTTACGGTTCCGCGGGTACGCTCATCAGCGGTTGCCTTTGCCCCATGGCTTCCTCTTGACCGCGGTTTTTCCGCTGTCTGAAAGTTGTCCAAATATTGATCTTATTCCTAAGAGAACAGCCTGACTGAGCGACTGACAAGCGGCTTACTTGAAATAGTCTTGGCAATTGGGACGAGGAAGTCGACGTGCTCCGTAAATTGAAATTATGGTCCTCAACCGTTACCATTGACGTGGAGGAGCACAATGAGCGTAGAGCGACCATAGCCAGCGAAACAGGAAGAGATGGCAAAACCTGATTAATCTGGCCTGAGTTATCGTGGAGCTGTAAATTGAAGTTATGGTACATAACCGTGTTCATGTGATATGAGCGTGTCGAAATGAGCGTAGAAGACAAATATGTTAGGCGGAACCAGGAAAGCAGGAACAACAAGTCGAATATAATGCGCAAAACTTCTGCCAAAAGGGAAGTAGCCAAGCGCTGCGGTATCAAGACAGAGCGACTGCGCCGAGGCCGAAATGGACCGATGTCTGCCGCTTCGTGCTTTTTTAAAGCGGCAGCAGATGAGTCGTGGGCGATAAGGAGTCATGCTTGTGAAATATGAGAAGAACCAAGATCGTACACAATCGTAATCCTTACCAATATCAAGAAATGACTGATGTCTGGTAAATTCAGAAGTCGAATTGCCATTGCGTCTCATCCTGCGTTTCATTGTTTCCTTAACTTCCGCCGTCCCACTTCCAGAAGGGTGCTCAGTCCGTCACTAATTCCAGTGTTCCGACGACAGTTCTACTATTGTTGGTTTGAGTGCCTTTTTTCTATCTGTCTAAATAAACGGCTCTCCGAAGGAGTTATTAAACTAATAGTTCAGTGGTGATGGACGCGGGTTGCAGGTTAAAAAGCTGTAGATCGGTTCCGGTCTTGGCAAGTTCGTTGCGGCTTTGCTTTTGTCCGAAACACTCTAGAGACAAAGCCAAGCAGACCATTTGCAACAGGAACGCGGATTCCTACGAGCTTTTAGCCTTCACCCAGACCAACCACCACGACTATTACGTTTCCAGATTAAATCATTCTTCAATTTCAATTCTAATACGTTTTAATTCTCAATCTCAATCAGCTATTCAATTTTTCAATTCAATTTCATTTCATTCAATGTTCAAATTTTTTCAATGTTTTCAAAGTTCAATGTCCTCGTTCTCAATTTCAATTCACTTCAATTTGAATTCAACTTACTCAATTTCCTCAGTCGATCGTTCAATCTCTCAATGTCGTTGTTCCATTTTCGTAGGGCCTGCTTCAGCATTTTTCCTCTAGTTTGATTGCAATGCTCAATTAATTCTCGATTGCCTTTTCTGTCTGTGCTTATTCGAGTACAACACGGCCGATTATAGACAATTCAGTGTGCTAAAACAGTGAATAAATAGTTGGCATCAACTTTCAAAATGTCAACATCTATTGCTATAGTCAAAAGAACTAAGAATTGTTTCTGAGAAATGAGTGAAAAATGTGCGTAGACAGGCGAACCAGTTGCCGCCTGAGAGGTGTTCTTGTAGAGAAACTACGAATTATCAAAATGTAGATGTTTGTATGGCGTAATTATATATTTTGTTCACATTCGCCTGACTAAGCATTGTAATTTATTTGGTCAAGAACTCAAATCAAACTTCAATCAAAATTTCAATTGAAAAAGGGGTACCAAAAGGGAAGTCATTGGATCTCAGCTTGCGCGCGGAAGGTGCCGGCCTCAGTCGTATATCGCCTTGCTTGTTTACGTCTTCCTTCTGCGGGAGTGTCAGGAACCCCCAGATTCATGATGTCATCTCCCCTCTCCGCCTCCCTGCCTCGCAGGAATTCAAGAGCGTGAGCGCCGAGCAGAGAGCCTTGGCTAAGGAATCCTCCCGCTGTCGACGGTCTCATCGACCCTGGTCTGACCGCTTAGAGAATGCGGTCCGATCTTCCGGGCAGGAGGGGAAGATCGCAACGCGAAGCGCGCCTCGCGGAAAAAGCTGCCCCCTTTTTTTTCAGAGAAAGGTTCATGGGTCAACTCAAATCTCATCTCAAGACCTCAAATTCAAAGAGTCAACGACCTCAATCTATTCGCCGTGGGGACCTAGGCTGTTCGATTTATAAAGGTTTTGAGATAATAAATATAATTATTTATAAAGTGTATGGAAATGGAAGTATCGATGCGAAGAACCACCAAATTCTAACATCTGGGGAGTGATGCCCTCAGAAGCAACATCGCAGTATTTTCAACTCCAATTGAACCACGCGTTCATGGTTTCAGTTCATGAAGGCGAACTCGTTCATGGTTTCAGGTTCATGAAGGCGAACTGTTCATGGTTCAGGTTCATGAAGGCTGAGGTGATACAACGCGAGCGTGCCGCTGCTGCATACCATGGATCGTCTACGTTTAGGGATGACGACTCGGCAGGGGCCCATATGCGCTCCCGCGCATAGCTCGAACTCAGCCGATTCGTGGACGGCACCTGTTGCGATTCCAGGTCTCAAGAAAAGAAGTAAGCTAGTCGTAGTATGTAACAGTTTGACTGTTTCAGGGGTAGTAGACGGCCGCTAGGCAGGAGACCGCAGCGGACGACAGCAACGAGCGGCGATTTGAAAAGACGAGTTCGAGTTGTCCACTTCTCCAGGACGGCCCCCTCCATCTTTACCGACTGAACCCGCAGCATGTCAACCCGATGGTAAGCACGATGACCGTGGAACCCTAATATTCTGTTTATAAACCTCCGTGAATGTGATTGGTTTGGTCGATCCTTCTACTAAACGTAGTGATAAATCCTTATGACGATGCCCTAATACGATCTTCCCTTGGTAATCCACCAAACCTGGGTATCTGGCAAACTTCGGTTATCAGTAGTTCTAGTGCCTGGCGGTAATGTCGCGACGGCTTGCACAGTAGCATCTCACTATTGTAAAGTCTGTATTCAATATCGTTTGTCGTTCCTGTACTGTGCTGTAGATTTCTTTCTTTCTCGAGAAGGATTTATCACGTGAAGCTCTATGCTGTAAACTCACACAAAGTGCCCTCAGGGCTGCTTAAACTGTTCAAACTGTTGTTAGAGGATTCTCGAATCGTCGTTCTACCAGAAGTGCATGTCGTATGTTTCTCGCATTTTTTGAGGAGTCGCCATCGTAGAGGTAGCTGGAGCTAATCGGAAGCATACTTTCAAAGCAGAATAGCGGCATCGCAGAATTCAGTCAGATGGAGACAGAATGAACAGGTCGCCATTCCAGATTTTGTCGTTAGATCGTCGGACTTTAGTGTCTAAGTTGACTATGTTTGTCGGCTTTTTCCATGTGACGACTCCAGATTAAGATCACCATTTGCTTTTCGTGAACATGTCCCTGTTTCAAATAGCAGCTTGGCAGCTTTATTGCTCCATTGATTGTTTACGCGCAGAATTTCATCATTATATTTTTTGTGTGCTGCGTGCTTATTTCATACTTCGCCGATTAGTAGTTGTATTTTCTCGTGTTGTTTTTTGGTGCTTACTCTTTGAGTGTATTTTAGAGTCACTCGTTTGGTTACCGAGGTTTTCGAGGTGTCAAAACTGCCGCTGTGAAACTCGAAAATTTACTGAAAAAAAAAACTCTTGACCATCAACAGCGAGTTTTTAGTTGAGGAGCGCTCTTTGGTGCGTTCTCAATATGACCGTATAAGGATACTTTATAGTATAAATGAGGGTACTCCCTCCTCTCTCTTTGTTTTTTTTCGTTTTGATATTTTTTTTGATTTGCTATTTATCTATAATTATAGTCAATGAGACCATTTTAGATATGTGAGATCGTTCATAGTGCTTCGCTTTTTTTTAAGAAAAATGTGCTGGCCGATGATCATAGTACGAAGCAGCGATTAGGAGTAAGTTTCATCTCCTTTCATTGTCGAGTCGAATAGCCTGTATCAGTCGGTGCGAAGTCGTTTCGTTTTTCTTTTCTTCAAGAATGCGTCTAATTTGTTTGAGGATTGAGACACGCGCGTGAATTTGGCGCTTGATCAGATTAACTGGATCATGACACGGGTATATTGTTATGTGACTAGAGATGAATAGAACTCCCTTTCCGGCAGAGACCTATTTTACTATAGCAGCTAGAATTGGATTCCGGAATTCTAACTGTTGACGAGGGCTCCACGGCTGTCACAGCCTGACCGTAGTAAGCTAGAAGTACGGGTATGTTGTGTTCGACAGATCATCAGGCATAGCGGACATCTTTATAAACGAGATCGACCATCTGCCTAGGGCCCAGAAAAACTCGAGAAGTTGCCGCGATACACTCAATGTCATATCTTCTCGAATCGTGCACCTGGAGCAAACTGGAGTGCCAATGAACGCAGACAGAGAGGCGACGCCTTATTCTCTCAAAATTCACAGAGAACGTCTATAAAAATGAAGGTGGCACAGGATTCGAAGTGAAGAATATTCTTGACGCCGTTGATGAAATTGTCAATTCTTATCAACTGCTGCAAAGGCGATGCAGCAAGAACTCTTCAAATGATTCCCAGGACAGGCGACTCCTACGAAAGGCACTCAAACCACAATAGTAGAACTTCGCGGAACACTGGATTACGTGAACGGACTAGCACCCTTCTGGAAGTACGCGAAGTTAAGGAACAATGAAACGCAGGATGAGAGGCAATGGCAATTCGACTGGAATTTCCCAGACATCAGTCATTTCCTTGATATTTGTAAGGGATTTCACATGTGTACGATCTTGGTTCTTCTCATGTTCCCAAGCATGCTCCTTATCGCCACGACTCATCTCTGCGCTTTAAAAGCCACGAACGCAACATCGGCTTCGGGCTCGGCGACAGTCGCTTCTGTCTTGATACCAGCAGCTTGGCTACTCCCTTTTTGCAAGAAGTTTGCTAGATTAATCGAGTTTTGTCTCCTCTTTCCTTTTCGCCTAACATATTGTCTTCTACGCTCATTTCGCACCTCATATCAATGAACCGGTTAGTACCATAACTTCAATTTACAGCTCCACGATAACTCGGCCAGATTAATCAGGTTTTGCCTCCTCTTTCCTTTTCGCCTGGCATATTGTCCTCTACGCTCATTTTGCTCCTCACGTCAATGGAACGGTTAGGACCATAACTTCAATTTACGGACGCACGTCGACTTCCTCGTCCCCAATTGCTCAAGACTATTTTCAAGTTAGCGCTGTCAGTCGCTAGTCAGCGCTGTTCTCCTAGGTAATAAGATCAATAATTTGGACAACTTTCAGACATGGCGGAAAACCGCGGTCAAGAGGAAGCCATGGAAGCAGACCCTGATGAGGTACCCGCGGAACCTGTAAGGATGGCGCAGCAAACGAAGGACAACAACAGGAAGCTCAGCCCCAAGGACGACCACGAACGGAAGAGCGCCCATTGGACCAACCACTCGTAGAGCGCGACGAAAGCGAACAACTTGAGATAATGCACCGAAAAGTCAACCGAATCTTAGGAAAAACAGACGACCTGCATCCCATCAAGGTTCGGGTGAGCAGTGCATATGTAAGTACCTTATTCTTCAATAATTCGAACGTATTGATTGATCAAACTGTTTGTAATTCAATCAACTTTTATGCACTCAATAATTTAATTTGGTCAAAATTCAACGTCCGTTTCGTTTCAAACAGGTGAGACTTCCTAGCTCACTGCATTTTGGAAACTATCAAGTCTTCGAATTTTATAAAATTTCAATCTCATTTTCGTCACACGAGACTACTTGTACAGCTCATAAGAGCTATTTTGCATTATATTTTCGGCCTCCCCCTTTAAAGAATGCATTTTAAGAAGACGAACTTTCCAAGCAAAAGGGTGAAAACTCACCATCGTCGTCGAAAGCAACTTCAAAAACATCAAAACACGCTCCTACAGAAGAGAAGAACTGTTCAAAAGAAGAAGTATTCTACCTCCTAAACATAGAAATCGAGATACTTTTCAATTCAAAAATAGTATAACATCAGATTTCAATCTTTAGGGGATTCCGAACGTCCTCGAGCAACGTACCGTGGATATGAAGGATATCGTGGAACGCACAATTAACGGATTCGAGCAGGTTTATAACCAAAATAAAGAACTCCTAAAGGAAGTGAAGAACCAGACCGCGTTGCTCCAGAGGCTGATTGACTCGCCTCGTCGCCGATCTCCCCGATGCGAGAGGCAGAGTCAGTCAACCGAGCAAGAGTACACCTCTCTCTCCTGTACATTTTGCTTCGGCGATCACCACACTTGTGACTGCACGAAATATGTTACTATACTACTACTATTGATCGCTTGCGCAAACTCCATGAGCACCGAGTAAGTGCGAGCGTTGTTTGAAAAAAGCTGATCATTTAGCCACCTCATGTGCTTCGGCTAGTTCGTGTTATTATTGTAGATTAGCTAGAAGGGACAGAGAGGCACCTGGCCACCATAGTGCATTCTGCCCCTTCAAATTCAAAAGAGGCCACTCTCAATAATTGCAAATTTTTCAATCCTTTTCAATGTTTCTCGTTTCTCAATTTCAATTTAACTGAAGTTTCAAGTTAAATCATTTCTTCAATTTCAATTCTCAATACGTTTTAATTCTCAATTCTCAATCAGTATTCAATTTTTCAATTCAATCTCATTTCATTCAATGTTCAATTTTTTCAATGTTTTCAAAGTCTCAATGTTCCTCGTTCTTCAATTTCAATTCACTTCAACTTTTGAATTCAACTTACTCAATTTCCTCAGTCGATCGTTCAATCTCTCAATGTCGTTGTTCCATTTTCGTAGGGCCTGCTTCAGCATTTTTCCTCTAGTTTGATTGCAATGTCAATTAATCCTCGATTGCCTTTTCTGTCTGTGCTTATTCGAGTACAACACGGCCGATTATAGACAATTCAGTGTTGCTAAAACAGTGAATAAATAGTTGGGCATCAACTTTCAAATGTCAACATCTATGCTATAGTCAAAAGGAACTAAGATTGTTTCTGAGAAATGGATTGGAAAAATGTGCGTAGACAGGCGAACCAGTTGCCGCCTGAGAGGTGTTCTTTAGAGAAACTACGAATTATCAAAAATGTAGATTGTTTGTATGCGTAATTATATATTTTGTTCCATTCGCCTGACTAAGCATTGTAATTTATTCTGGTCAAGAACTCAAAATCAAACTTCAATCAAATTTCAATTGAAAAAGGGGTACCAAAAGGGCAAGTCATTGGATCTCAGCTTGCGCGGGAAGGATGCGGCCTCAGTCGTATATCGCCTTGCTTGTTTACGTCTTTCCTTGCTGGGGAGTGACATGAACCCCAGATTCATGATGTCATCCTCCCCTTCTCCGCCTCCTGCCTCGCAGGAATTCAAGAGCGTGAGCGTCGAGCAGAGAGGCCTTTGGCTAAGACTCCTCCCGCTGTCGACAGTCTCATCGACCCTGGTCTGACCGCTAGAGAATGCGGGTCCGATCTCTCCGGGAGGAGGGGGAAGATCGCAACGCGAAGCCGGCGGACTCGCGGAACAAGCTGCCCCCCCTTTTTTTTCAGAGAAAGGTTCATAGGGTCAACTCAAATCTCATCTCAAGACCTCAAATTCAAGAGTCAACGACCTCAATCATATTCGCCGTGGGGACCTAGGCTGTTCGATTTATAAAGGTTTTGAGATAATAAATATAATTATTATAAAGTGTATGGAAATGGAAGTAGATCGTGCGATGAACCACCAAATTCTAACATCTGGGGAGTGATGCCCCTCAGAGCAACATCGCAGTATTTTTCAACTCCATAATTGAACCACGCGTTCATGGTTTCAGGTTCATGAAGGCGAACTCGTTCATGGTTTCAGGTTCATGAAGGCGAACTCGTTCATGGTTTCAGGTTCATGAAGGCTTGAGGTGATACAACGCGAGCGTCCGCTGCTGGCATACCATGGATCGTCTACGTTTAGTGACGACTCGGCAGGGGCCCATATGCGCTCCCGCGCATAGCTCGAACTCAGCCGATTCGTGGACGGCACCTGTTGCGATTCCAGGTCTCAAGAAAAGAAGGTAAGCTAGTCGTAGTATGGTAACAGTTTGACTGTTTCAGGTCGTAGTAGACGCCGCTTAGGCAGGAGACCGCAGGCGACGACAGCAACGAGCGGCGATTTGAAAGAACGAGTTCGAGTTGTCCACTTCCTCCAGGACGGCCCCCCTCCATCTTTACCGACTGAACCCGCAGTGTCAACCCGATGGTAAGCCACGATGACCGTGGAACCCTTATATTCTGTATATAAACCTCGTGAATGTATTGGTTTGGTCGATCCTTCTACTAAACGTAGTGATAAATCCTTATTGCAGGTCCCTAATACGATCTTCCCTTGGTAATCCACCAAACCTGGTGTATCTGGCAAACTTCGTTTATCAGTAGTTCTAGTGCCTGCGGTAATGTCGCGACGGCTTGCACCAGTAGCATCTCACTATTGTAAAGTCTGTATTCAATATCGTTTGTCGTTCCTGTAATGTGCTGTAGATTTCTTTCTTTCTCGAGAAGGGATTATCACGTTGAAGCTCTATGCTGTAAACTCACACAAAGTGCCATCAGGGCTTGCCTTAACTGTTCAACTGTGTTTAAGAGATTCTCGAATTCGTCTTCTACCAGAAGTGCATGTCGTATGTTTCTCGGCATTTTTTGAGGAGTCGCCATCGTAGAGGTAGCTGGAGCTAATCGGAGCATACTTTCAAAGCAGAATAAGCGGATCCGCAGAATTCAGTCAGATGGAGACAGAATGAACAGGTCGGCCATTCCAAGATTTTGTCGTTAGATCGTCGGATCTTTAGTGTCTATTTGATCTATGTTTGTCGGCTTTTTCCATGTGACGACTCCAGATTAAGTCACCATTTTGCTTTCGTGAACATGTCCCTGGTTTCAAATAGCAGCTTTGCAGCTTTATTGCTCCATTTGATTGTTTACGCGCAGAATTTCTTCATTATATTTTTTTGTGTGCTCCGTGCTTATTTCATACTTCGCCGATAGTAGTTGTATTTCTCGGGTTGTTTTTTGGTGCTTACTTTGAGTGTCATTTTAGTGGTCACTCGTTTGGTTTACCGAGGTTTTCGAGGTGTCAAAACTCCCGCTGTCAAACTCAAGAAATTTATTGAAAGAAAACCCTTGACATCAACAGCGAGAGTTTTTTAGTTGAGGAGCGCTCTTGGTGGTTCTCAATATGACCGTATAAGGTACTTTTATGTATAAATGAGGTAGCTCCCTCCCTCTCTTTTGTTTTTTTTTCTTTTTGTATTTTTTTTTGATTTTTGCGATTTCATCTATAATTATAGTCCTATGAGACCAATTTAGATATGTGAGATAGTTCATAGTGCCTCCTTTTTTTCAAAGAAAAATGTGCTGGCCGATTGAGATCATAGTACGAAGCGCGATTAGGAGTAAGTTTCGTCTCTCTTCATTGTCGAGTGAATAGCTGTATCAGTCGGTGCAATGTCGTTTTCGTTATTCTTTTCTTCAAGAATGCGTCTAATTTGTTTGAGGGATTGAGACCGCGGTGAATTTGGCGCTTGATCCAGATTGACTGGAGTCATGACACGGGGTATTATTGTTATTAGACTAGAATGAATAGAATCCCTTCTGCACAGCTTAGTCCTGCACGGAAAGTACCAATTATCTTCTTCGGTTCCAGTGAGTGGCTGACTAAGCTATTAAGAATTGGATTCCGAATTTTACTGTTGACGAGGGTTCCACAGCTGTCACAGCTTGAACTAAATAAGTAGAAGTAGGTTCTGACGAGGTGGTAGCGTAGAATAAATAACTATATCCGTCTTGGGCTGCTGCAGAACACACGATCAGGTTTATCAGGAGCACGATCAGCAACGGAGAAGCAGCGGTGGTGAACGTCGAACAGGAGGAGAAGGTCCGAACAATTGCTAGTGATTGATGACGAGTAGTGGAGAACGGGTAGCGATGAGAGTGCCGAACCTGGTGTGATCAGAATGAAATCGACTCGTAATCGTAATCCGACTCTTGAGAATATTGTGGCGAAGCTTTCATACAGCCTGGAAACGTGATTATTTAAGACGTGAAACATTTTTCTAAAAACATAATTTTCTCATGAGAATCTTTTTGATAACAACCATGATTCTCCAAACTCTATGGCAAAATATCCAATCTAAACATAGCCACCTACATGCTTGGAAATTATGAGTACTGAATAAGTCGCATTTTGCGACACACTTTCCCCATACTTTCTCTATATGTCTTTACAAGTTTGAATGGAATGACCTAATATTAGCTTGAACGGGAATTAAGCGTCATTTTTCTCAAACTCATGACCCCTTGATTTACTGCAATTTCTGAATATTGTGACGCATGAGGGCGCGCAATTTGTCATTTCGGTGTACATCACTTGCATATCTTCTTCACTATGGAACTTACGCGGGAGCAAAAAGGAATGCTCATGCTACATGAGTATAGGGCCGACCAGGAAGGTCTTTCAGGGCGTGACGAGCTTTTTGAAAACGGTTTTTGCATGATATAGGGGCAGATGCGGGGACCACAGAACCATGTTTAATTTTTCCTGAACGGCCCTCTGAATACCAGAAAAGGGGGTTCCTAGTTCGATTCCTCTTGGTGACAAATTTTTGCATTTCGATTTGACGTTCCAAAATGCGCGCAAAATGGAGTTCTGATTGTTCTGGTTGGTTCTAACTAAGCCTTGGGTGAAGGCTCGGTGCAGGAAGGACTGATCGGACGCTTATTAATTAATCATCTGTTGTTCTTTTTGTTTGGTTTTTCAAGGTGTGAAATGAAAACGGTGGATAAATTCCGCCCGACCCTGATAAACACGCCACCAGCACCGTTCTACAACCTACTAGCACCCTTTCATTTCATTCCACTGCTCACGCGGCTCCCGCTTGTCATCTCTTTGAAAAACAGAAGACCTTTCGTATCTTCTACCGAGAAACAAATGGCACATTAGGAAAATTTGATATCAGCGTTCACCACACATGACCGCGTTCGTCACTCACTCCATGGTATATGTCTCATTGCATAGACCTATGATCTTTACCTAGGAAGCCAATTTCAAAAAATGACCTCCCGAAAATCTGAGGCAAAAGCTCCTGATCCGAAAGTACGCAGAATTGGACGAAAATTCTGCACCGGACCTCCGAGTATCTCATTCGGCAACGACTAGAAATGCTCCTGCACACTGAATCTTCTGAAGCTAGGACTTCGAAAGTAGTTTCAATTTTTATTGGATGCAAAACAAGACACGATAAGCACGAGAAAGAGACGAAACAAACAAGTTCTGAGCTCTGAACGACGCAAAGTGGCGAAACAAAGTTCAGAAATGGTACGGAGCAACAATGGTCGTCAACCATGACGATGCGGTCAAGCGAAGTTTTTGTCGTTCATTCAATTATGTGAAAATGTCTGAACAACCATGATAATGTTTTACAGCGCAATATATACAGTCAAATATGGAGATAAGTGACGACTAAACATCGTATCGATTGTTCACATAGTTCCCATAACAATTCTCATTGTACGGCGACCGTGCGGAGCTGAAATAATTGATGTGAACTAATAGGCATCGTTCCAATAAACTATTATATATTATGCCATTCGTGTAAATGAAGCACACAAGCCTCATTTCATAATTTGCGCAGACGTGGAGGAGACTGGCAGCGCAAGAGCGTTAACACACGCACTGACGCACGACGCGTACTTGGCGCACAATCAGTGCCTTTCAGTACATCGATTTCAACTTCAATATTTTACCTAATTTTTTCCGATGTTCTACGTGCCGTATTTCTCGCGTATTTTTTAGCACGAACTTCTTATGTGAATTATTATTGCTCGAAGCCCTTGAACGGCTAGCATCGGGCATTTGTATGTGAATGTGGTGGTGAGCCCCTAGGTTAGTTCATCAGTGCGCAAAAATAATTAATCATATAAAAAACGAAAAGTCTTGTGCTATGAAAACGCCACCGGAGCAACACGGCAGCAGAACATCAAAATCTATACAAATGTATTGAAGATGGAACTGACACATCGGGTGAGGGGGGGGGGGCGCTAATTGTGCGCCAAGAACGAGAAATGCGCCAGTGCGTGTATTGACACCCTTCTCACCGCCGCACTATCCGCGTGTTTGCGCACGTGCTTATGAAACTGGTCCAAAACATAAGGGGGGGGGGGCAAAAAAGATTTTGCTCATGTCGCACTTCGGCCCCTTTTTCTTCGCAGAGATGCCGTCATTGATGGAAGTTCCTCAGCAAAGTATTCCCTAAATGTCCCTCTATAAATAGACGCAGGCCCTTCTTCATTGCCCACACCGTCTTTAGAATACGACGTCGCCTTTCATCACCGTCAAGCTCAAGGAGGCCTACCGTAACTGCTTAAGCCTGAAGCTCTTACGCAATTTCGTGAATCGATTGAATGTTGGATAGCTTTCTAGAAGCGTTAGCTCCCACTATGCAGACCACTTAAAACTCGCTTGTCAGTAAAGGTCGTACAGTACACGATCCTTCGAAGAACCCATTGTGTTCGACCAGCGCACATGTTTTCGGGGCAAATCCTTCTAACGCCGTCCACGTAGGTGGCCACCATGAAGATTTTCTTACAAAATAAAATGTGTCTTCAATACTAAGTTGGGACCATTCGGTTTCAATTGTGCAAAGTATAATTAAATCCATCTAAATGTGGAGAAAAATGTCTTTTTTATTGCCACCCCCCCCCCTGTACATGTCTAGCTCAGCGCTATGGTGCGTTATAGGGTGTGGTTCACTAGGACAGAAAGAGAATTTCCCGCTTTTCGTACGCGGAACTTTTTTCGCTGCAGGGACCTCAGGTCCATCGCTAATCATGGGTGGTGGGGTTCTCGCCGCGGAAAAAAAATAGCTCACGAAAAGCGAGAAATTCGCTTTCTGTTCCAGTGAACCACATCCAGTCTCATAATGAACTTTTTAAGGGCACCTTTTTGATCTCCGTCGTCCAGTTTTTTTTTCAAGACATATCTGACACTATTCCAATGATGATGGCTGAGAATCATCAGAATTACTAATGATGTAAGACGTGCCAATTTCGATTCAAATCAACTGTAATACCTCCTAGACTGTTAGAGAGACAACTAATTCAATCACAAATCAATTATAATCGAAACAACCACGCAATGTGTGTCCCTCTCTGGAGTTGCAAGAAATGTCTCCTAAAAGACGAACCCAAAAAGTCTAACACACTGACAACAGCGCTACACAAGCACCTTGCACCCATATCATTTATTTTTTGTGTGGATGCGCGACCGTTTTTTCTCATTTTTTCTACTTATTTTATAGACTGCGCCATAATAAAGTATTGGTTCCTTTTAAGGGTTCCCAGAATGGTTGAATATGCTTTAGTTCAGCAGAGGTTTCTAATCATTACGAAGTTGTTAATGTGTGTTGTCATAAACAATTCAATAAGAAAAAGTGGTAGAAGTGAATACAAATTTAAGGGAATGGCAAAGCACAAGTTTTTACTGAAACACCTAAAAAATATTTTCGACGTCCACTACACCGGAAGTGAAAAATGCTTATCTACTATAAGAACATGTGTTTATAATAGAATTCCCACTCCAGATTACTTAAACACATTGAGCATTCTTGAATTCATTTTTCCCACATTTGTGTATCCAGTGTGCTGACGCGGCGGCGCTCACGAAACCACGCCAGCCCCACGCGGCCAAAAAGTATAAACGCGCGCAGTCGTCGGTATGTAAATGACGGGCGAGGTGAAAATTTACAGCTATCGATATCTGCTTTTATTTTACATAACGGTGGTTTTAAAGAATTCATGGATATTCAAAGGCTGCGCGGGAAAACATTGACACAAAAGTGGGTCACTCCATACCGAAGGGGAAAGGGGTGAGGGAAGGGGGAGGGGTGGAGCATCTTTTGTTGCGATGAATTGAATTTGAATGATTTGTTAATTTTTTCGGTGTACTTGCACGAGAAAGAGAGTTAGCATTTACTTCTCCTGAACGGCCTTCCTAAAGCCAGAAAAAAAAGAGTCGATTAACGGTCATGGAAGCATTCACTGACTAACTCTTCTCTTGACACAGTAAAATGCGGTAAGGAGCCTAGGCAGATCAGTGAGAAGGGCGGGTAATCTCTTGAGCGTGTTCATACGATCAAGGGTGAATGGTTTTAAAGTTATGAGCGGCTTTGTTCCCTCCCTTTCATTACTGGTTGATCCCGAATACAAAATCTTTCAGACGCAACATTCTACCCTTGATCAGCCGCGTTATGTGCCTTTGATGACTGATGTTACAATTTCGTTAATATACCTCAGAGCAACAGGTGGAGCACTGGCGGTATTCCAAAGTTGAGCTGCTTGATCATCGCCAGAGCCGTTTCCCGTGGCAGTTGTAGTGTTTGTTGATGGCTCGATGCGATCCCTAAATACTTGAAATTAATTGCAGTTGCAGATAGTTTACACAGGGCACGATTAAATCTCAAAGTATCTCACCGTGTTCGTGGATTGAACACATGCGTTCCGTAGATGTCCACTGGTATCATGGAATCATTAGCGCGAGGGAAAAACGGGTCATCCTCATCCACTTCGACGTAATCAGAAGGTCTAAAAGCATGCATGTCACATAAGGCTTTCAACCAAATATCGTGATCCATCCCAAGTTGTCACTTTTACTAAGAAACGCATCGCCCATAGTAACTGAAGGGACAAAAGATTCCCATTCAAGAACAACAAGCTGCTGCCGCAACTTTCTTAGCTATATAGTGTCCCATGAAAGGGTTTACCTCATGGAGAAGAGGGCAATTTGGATAAAAGAGAACGGTGTTTGATCGAACTGGCCATTTGAAACGATAAGTGTGCTACTTACCAGTAAGGTCTTCAAGGACATGGAGCGCATTTACAAAACGGTTTGCTGCATGCTATAGGTGCACGTAACCTCCCCTTCAAAAACCAGAAGGTGTCGGGTGCAGACGATACACCACAAGTGACGACGGCCTCCAGAAAATGCAAATCTTTGTTGCCAATGAAATGATTAACCTGTTACAGTTGTATTCGATTAGTGGACCGTAATTATAATACAACTACCATTTACTAAAAATCAGCTATCACTATGAACCACTAATAACCAGACTTCCTTTAAGGCCGTCGTCACTTGTGGTGTATGGTCTGCACTGCACAATTTCTGGCTTTTTGAAGGGGAGGGTACGTGGAGAATGAAACTGATGAACATTATTTTTTTCTGAGTGGCCCGGGATCGCCAGAAAAAGAGAAGAAATTTTCTCTTCGGAAATAAAGCTTCAATCGACTCTTACAGCATACATATGTAGCGTTGAATGTTGTATGCTGGAAGCTCTTTGTTCATTGAATAAGTTCAGACATATGTATATGAGCCCAAATGAAAACCAAAAAAATTTCTCCTCAATGGGGATCGAACCACAGGACATGGTTCCCATGTTTTTTTTGTTTTTCTCGTACTTTTTTTGCATTCTCTGAGCCCGCTCAGGAGAAAAATATTCTAGTTATACGCTCCGCGCGCGTCTTTATAACACTCAAAAAGTCGTCTTGAAAAGGCGCTCCATGTCCTGAAAGGCTTCCTGGCAAGTACCTCCGTACAACAACTAGGAGCCCGTGTTCCGTGTCTGAGACCACGACGGACCAGAATGTGAGGTTCTGAAGCCCCACCTAGGACGCGCACCCACGCCCGACATGTACAGGAGACGCAAATAAAATGGGATTTGTGTTCAAAGCCAAAGCGATCAGCGGTTGGTTCAGCTTTTCGATGAGTATGATCTCCTGATGTATTGATTAGCCGTGGGAAAAATGCCGTTCAAATAATGAAAAAAAAATCTAGACAACTCGAACATTTTGATGATCTAGAGTTCGCCCACCGAAAGAAATAAGAAATATATTTGGTTAAAAGCTGGTAATCGCAAACACTTACAATCTAGTGAAAAGGTTCCAGGATCGTGAAACTATCACCAGCAACGTGAATAGGAATAAGCCCAACGACAGGAGACAAAATGTGAGCACTGATGATCCGATGCTGAAAAATGAAATGGCATAAAAAGCTAGGTGCTAACTTAGTTGGGGCGGGGGGCAACGCGGCGGCGCGGCAGTCTGCTCACCTGGGTCCTCTGAGCGAGACAGTGTAAACTCGAACATTCCAGCTTTTCACGCATGTTAAGTGACTGCCCCCACCCCCCCCCCTAAACTGCCTACACTCCCCCTGGCGCCACGAATTTCCGAACATGCAGGCGAGCAGACTGCCGCGCCGCGCGTGGCCCCCCCCAACTAAGTTAGCACCAAAAGCTATACACAATGGAAGCAGCAACACTGTTAGAACGCATAATAAATTCATCATGTGGTCTATAGTAGGATAAAAAATATTGTCCGAAACGTTTCGCGTGCGTTATTCTATCCACTCGTAAAAAATCTAAGGCTAGATGTAAGGTTAGGTAGAAGCAAATGCCTTATAGAGGGAAAGCCCACACAATCAGCCGTTTGGGCTAAATTTTTGAAGACTAATCTATGCCCTCGTTTTCATCGCATAGCTTATGTCTTTTGAGATTTATTACAACCCAATACGAGAATTATAGGCTAAGATGGTGGAAATCAAACGCTAATGCTTTCTTCTGAGGTATGGGAGCCAGCCTTGCTCTCTTCGACAATCTCAACGCTCTCTACTTAAAGCAACAGTCCAGGCAGGTTTCAACTACTTGGTCATTAGGCGGTCAAAACATGCCCCAGCCCAACTAAAGTTTATAGGAAATGTCTTTAATTTCAAAACCTACCTCTAAAATGCGCTGGAAGGGGTCGAAGTCCTCTTGGAGGGGGCGGATCACCCATAAAGAGGCGGATCGACCAACATTCGCTGTGCAGAGCGCTTGCTCGACTAGCGGTCGTTGCGGGACCGCCGCGCTGTATGAGGTCGATTCCATAAGAACCCAATTGAAGCGCTTGAATTTCGATTGCTGGCAAATAGTTATGTATTTGCAAGCATGCATGGCTATTTGCCAGGAGTCAACTGGAGCGCATGTACTACGGGCAGGTTCGGACAACTCGTCCAACTTACATCTCCTTAAACGGCCGGGGGAGTCCCTGTCTAAGCCCCTGCCCAACGTTTTTTTCTACTTTTTCTATCTCCATTGACCAACTTGTCACCTGCAACGTCATTATAGGTGGTCCTTACCCGCGAATTCGTTCCTGGATTGTTGCTTTAAGTTTGAAGCGCTCATAAGCGTAGCTGAGAAAAATTTTTCCCGATTTCGCTCATTTCGGTCCGGAACACAACAGAGATACTTGTTCATAGAGTTGCCACATCAAAGATCGGATTTGAAGACGAAGGTCGGGCCCACCCTTACTGACGAGATCCCCAAATAGTTGGTGGTGCTAGTCCGCAACTGTGAAGATCGCGGCAACTTACAAGGGGTGGTCAGGACATGGAACGTCTTTAAATGCTTCTTTGAATCTTGTAGAGGCTCATGTGAAGAACACAGAACAGGTCCATTTTTCCAGAACGCTCCAGGAATGCACAGCGGAGAAGAAATGTTCCAAAGGTCGATCCTCCGTGGTGGCAAATTTTGCAATTTATGTTGGCACCTCCAAATTGCCGCAAAAACGACATTGACATCCATTCTTGACGGTAGCTTCATCTGACGGCAATCTGGGGAGACAAACCATATCGCAAAAATTTGTCATCACCGGGGATCGAACTTTGGACCATTTCTTCGCCACTGTTTGCACATTCGTGGAGGCGTTCAGGAAAAATGAATCATGGTTCTGTGTTCCTCGCATAAGCCCCTACAACATGCAGGGAACCATTTCTGTCCTGAAAGACCTCCCTTGTTAGCATCTCGGATGCTACCAAGGCATCAGGCGCCTGCGATCTCGATGGGCCGACACTCGGCAGTACGGTACCCACTTACCGTATGACAGCTTCACTGTGTCGTGTTGGCTGACCAGCTATGCTCTCTCGAATCGAATTTTTTTCTCTTCCCCTTGAACTACATCATCTCTTGTTTCACTGTCTGCTACTACTAGACATCTCCGCAGCGAAGGGCAAGGTTTGTGTACTCTGCGATCCTGACGATAGTTCTTCCTTTTTGCTCCACTTGTGGTCCATCTCGCAGCTGCACTTTCGTATATAAGAGGGACTACCGTATCAAATTGATTCCGACTCTTGCCTTCAACATTCTCTCCCTCCATGGAATCCATCTTGGACCGACAAGTTGCAGTGTTGGGAACCAAACATGGAAGCATGAGCCTTGCTCACTGCGCAAGTTCGGAATTTCAAGTCACTTATAGGCAGAGCAAACTCTAGCAACTCTCAAAAACAATTCAGAAATGAAGCTGCTTCTGACGGAACTTCCACTACTGACTCTCTCCATGAACTTCTTCGTGGAAAGTGCGACACAAAAGTTCGACATAGGTACACCACAAAAAGTAGGTAGAGAAAAACAGAAACATATGCTTTTGGTTTCTTTGACTGTAATTTCAGGCATCCTTTTTGGATCTTGCTTAGGTTTTGGCATATAGAAGTGAGAATTCTCTACAAAATCACATTGAAGGAATGACTTATTTCACCAAAAATTCGTAATAATGACTTCATTGCGCATAAAAATTCAAAATAGCCGTCGAGTGCACACAGCGCTCACCTTTATGTAACGACTGGTTGTTCTGACGGATTATGAGCGTTTTGCAACTGTTTGATTTAATTACTCATCGATGTGACAATCTATTATTAATTCTTCAGCCTTCACCCTCTCAATTCAACAGATATGTTCTGATAAGGTGATAGTTACTCGCCTCCAGCCCAATCAAAATTTGAGTGAGATTCACAAAAGCTGATTAAAAGTCCTCCGCCGCCTTCTTGGATGACTAGAAATTTGCTCCTGAAGTCGAACGACGTTCGCGTGAAAACACGCTCGAGCCAATGTGGATCGGCTTTCATCTCATGCAAGCTACTGCATTTCCACATTCTTGAGGAAATCTAATTTCCACCCAGTGAAGAAAGCGAAGTCCTCATCTCCGCAAACATCTGCTCAGCCAGGAGTCATTAAGCACATGGAGTAGAACGCGGCAACGGATCGAGGCGTGACTATGGCTGTTTTTTGATAGTAAAAGCTAGAACGTAAAGGATACACTTGAAAATATTCATCAGCGTGCGAAACCACTTCACACCAGGGTGAATAACGGTCGAGGATTTCCTCGACCATAGCTCTCTACCATGCGAGAGTAGCGCCGAGAGTGAACATCCGCGCGGAGAGCACAGACGGCACGCCGATGGCGAGTGTTAATGTCCGCGCGAGAGATCGTGTCTGACCGGGCAGAGAATCCTCGACGTGCCGTTGAGGAATCCTCTAGCGATATTCACCCTGCTTCACACACGTTCTCAGATAATGACACGCCCCATCCATTCCAAGCTACTATTCACACCCTACACAATTCAGTAACAGGTACCCATAGGTGCATTGTACAATAGATCAAAGGACACTTCTATAAGTCTGCTACAACTTACATGGCTTGGTTGCAAACTCCATAATGCATTGCTCGAACACTGTCTCTATAACCATAGCAAGCTAGAGTAGATTCGAGAGCTCCAATACCTTTCAAAGCTCTGATCGTATCGGAAGCCAGGAGAGATGACGAGTTGGACACCTAAAGTCACAATTAAAGGCAGATTTTACGATGAAAAGGCAGCTAATTAGAAACGTGAATTGAGGTGATTAGTGATGAAGGACCGAATAAAACCATGAGAAACGGCCCAGAACCTGAGAAATGGGACCCTTTGTTCGCCCGGGATTTTGCACTGATGCAACTCTCATCGGTGCTGCCATTTTTAACGCTAAGTTCTCTCTCTGCTAAACAGCTACAGGGTCAGATAGCAAAAGGGAGGCGTATTACGCCGAAAATGTGCTGATAGCGTAGCGGGGTGGGCCATGCTGAATCGACGGGGGCATATCCTTCGCTGCGAATCGCGTGTCGGTACGCATTTGAAGAAAACCCTATCTTCCACTACTCTAGTCCCTTTCCAATGCCTTATAGTGAAATCCTTCTTTGAATGACGTTCCTTGTTTATTTCTGACAGCAGCCCAATAGGATAAATACATGTCTCATATGGAATCCACCTTTTATGTGTTCAAATTGACCTCTCCTAGTAAGAAGATATAAAGGCACGTTTCGGGATAAAATTTGTGTCTTATTTTGTTGAAAATGAGAGAGATGAGGAACAAGAGTGAGGAGTAAAAGCAAAAAGCACCATAGGAAACTCTGAAATTCCCCTTGTGAGGTCGGCCGTGGTATGATGACAGCGCTGCTAGGTGCGGGAAAACGCGAGACAGTACGTCGTGCGCGAGAGAGCGCAGACGCCACTTAGATCGTGATTTGTAAGGACGGCAGCACAGCCACAAATAAGTAAAGGCCTTAGCGCCGTTGCTTCTCAGTTTAGGACGGTGCGCCTGCTGCATTTATGGACCCCACTTTCTCAGTCTAGAAGGGACTGGTTCTTGGCACCCTAATCCGATCCGTGGCATCAAAGGCACACTCAAAGAGGGTTGGATAATTCAACAAATAGTTAAGAAAATTTAGCCTTCTGGTTAACGCTACTTTTGACAGCCCCATTCACATATTAAAAATAAAAGACTACTTGATAATATTCGAACTAACCGTTGAATCATGCTTAAAAGTCATGTCGAGAAGTGAATCAAGCCGAGTTCGGTTCGCTTGGAACGCGCTCAGAGTGTCACTGATGTTCGTCGCACCCATCACTGGCGGTACATTGTCATGAGTTGGTCGAGCGTCACAGTTAAGGTAGAACTCCATCGCGTTCAACATCGGGTGACTGAGCTTCGACTGCATATATTCGCCACCAGAAGTACAGAAGTCGACGAGCGCCTGAACGAAAAGACGGTGAGACGGTATACGCTATTCTTTTGTGAAATATCCAAGGGTTCCTTTCAAAATCGCTTCCCACTACCTTTGCTCGTCAATATTCGTGAAATGTAAAAGTCCATATAAAAATTGTACAAATGCGCTGGTGAATAGCACCAAAAGCTCTCTCATAAGAATGATGACCTACTTACCACTGTCAAAGGTAAGACGAGACAGAACAGCGTCCAGACGACGAAAAATATGACGATGCCAAGACCAGAAAACACGACGGCACCCTTCTTGGATTGGCGACAAAATGAGATCACGCCAGCAAACAGCACGCACATCATGATGGAAAGCAAGGTGACGAACAGCATCCATCTACAACAGCATTGTTTAAAATTAAAAAGTAGTTACGCGATAAATTTGATGTCTGAAGTGGGAAAATACACTTGCATCAAAGAGGGCTTGGCCGCTAAGGTAGCAATATGTGACGGTTGGGGCCAGGGTCTGCCCTATCGTTGTCACTTCTCGAAAATTTTTTACGACCCCCCTCCCTGAACGTGGATTTGATACATCCCCCTTTTCCCTACCTCCACCATCTCCATCTTCCATCAAAACCCCGCTTTTTCCTCCAAAAATGCCGTCGAGCGGAGAGGGGGGGGGGGGTATAGTCACTCCGAAACGGTAAAAATTTTTATCTTGCGCGCACTCCACTCACCCAGCCTACTACCCACAAAATCTTAGTTTCACCTCCCCACACGTGAGCGACTAAAGTGGGTACGACCCCCCCTACAAACTCAACCAGGTACGACCCCCCCCGTTGTTACTCGTAACAACGTAGGGTTGACCCTGGTTGGGGCGTAGGGTGCAACCGCAACGCTTTAAGGAGGACTTATTAGTGGCGACAGATGCTCCACTTCAAAGGCGGAAACTACCACGACGGCTACCCTCGCGGTGGTCCCCCTTTCAAGTAGCGCTCTCAACCGGGTGAGGGGGGGGGGTTACTTGTTGCAGCTAAGGGAAGCATATAGGCAGAACAAGACGTTCATATTGGTAACGCTGACTATCGTAAAATCTGGTCCAACGCGGAATTCACCAAAAACGAGTCCCACTTCGCGGGTTTTAGGCCGTTTCCTTAGCCTTTTCTTTAAAGCTGCATCAACTGTCATCTCAACTTCCATTTTTGGTTAAGTTCAGTCTACCGCGTCCTCTGGCCTTACTCATTTCGACACTGGCAAACACTTCGAGAAAATATTAAGATGAAAAGAAATTTTTGAGAAAAATATTGACCCATTGTGGAATTCTTTATGCCTTATTTACCCCGAGAGTCTTGCAATTGAATGGTCATTAACCCTTTGACGACCGCCGTTGTGCGTGCGTTGCTCCATTCCTTTTACAAAATTTTCATCAAAATCCATCAAAGCTCCAACAATTTCATTATTAGTAACGAGCACATTGTTTTGCGCTTCCGATGATGTATATGGGCAGCTTTAAAACATTTAAAAATGCCAAATAAAAGACGAAAAACGAGTCGCCTTCGAGGCCCACCGGCGGGCCACACGGTCGTCAAAGGGTTGATGGTCAACATAACGAAGTCAATATTTAAGAATTTTCAAGCAAATATATAGCCGAGATCAGTTTTAATGGATAATTAACCCATAACGGACGGCGTGCGCCACAAGGTGGCGCACGACTATTTCTTTTGTTTTTGGAATGTTTCTAGCAATCTTAACATACCCATATATACTCTCAGCAATGTGGAATAACATATCTTCCCAGAACCTGGACGGCTGGATTTTTGGCAAACCTACAATGAATTTTACATACATTTTGTCTTAATTTACGTAAGTTTACTATTTGATGGGTGGCTTACACATGGTTCGCACGTCCCGAGACCCCTTCCCCTAAATATAGCCGCATCCTTGCTTGGGGTTGTTGTTTCGCATTTTTCGATAATGTCACCTGCAGCTTCCATTCATTTTTTGCACCCTAGTTTTAGAGCGGAAAGGCGAGCTACGAACTTGTCGTCAACGGAAATCTCTTTTTTCGGATGATGATACTCCGACACCTACTTTACCCCCGTCTTACCCCTGCTGTTCACATAAGCCTACATAAATCCCACCCTGGGTGGCGGCGTGCGCCACATGGTGGCGCACGCGACAAATACACTGGCCGTCCGTTATGGGTTAATATTTATGGGCTATGAGGCACTTCAACAGTTTCCTTTCGTCCTGCAGAAGTCGAGTTTGCTGCTTCTACTTCAAGAGCAATTTTTTTGCTAGGCGAATCTTAGCAGTGAAAATCGATAATAAAATCATTTCTGCTCTTTTTCTCTTGTTAGCTGTTCCCCAATCTCGAAGGAGTGCACTGGACTTCGCTCTTCGGCTATGAACGCCACACGACTCCATCGCAAATCAAGGAAGGATTGTGGACCTAGTAACTCAATAATGTTTTTCCTAAAACCCGCGCTGCTCAAGTCTTAATGCTGCTGGATAACGCTGGTCCTAGCAGGTGGTCTCAAAGGAATAAAACAGCATGCATCGAGCATGATGACCAAAGCTACTACGCTGTAGGCCAGTCATCGCAGTACCTGATAGTCAAGGGACACCAGAACACCCAAATGCCGATTTCCTGAGCACTGATGTCTCTCCTGGTGCGTGAACCGCACTGGGCGCCATCGCAATTAGCGCCCTTTTATGTAGAATCGAAACAACTCAATCATGAGGCAGCAGCGATTATGCGGCATCTGATTGTTGACAGCAGTGTAATAGCCGCATAATGACCCACTACTAAAACCATGGCGAGGCTAGTTCCATTGATAGTTCTCCAACGCTGTAATTTACTAGCGGTAGAGCAAAGGATCGGACCTTTCAAGCGAAAACATCTTACCAAGTGGAGGGAAGTTCATCTACACCCGCAAACAATTAAAATGTTTTTTTTTCACAAGTTTTGGTAATCAGCCTTCAATCTGCACCACGGTAACACTAGTTGTGGTGCATGAAATTATGCTTGAAATTTACTTTTTAGAAGTTTCAAAGAACCTTTTCCTTAAACCTATACATATTGTCTATCAGGGTTAAAGGCAGTGGGTACGCTAAACAGGCCGACGAATAGACGTGAAAACAAGCAAAAAAAATGAATAAGACCTACGAAATCAGCCATCATTGTAGCACCGATTGCAAGGTAGCAACATAAACGCCGGGCTCTACACCCCCCCCCCATGCCCTCCCTGCGCAAAGGGCTAGTGTGCCTACCAGAGGTGCTATATCGTAAATTCCGCCTTTAAACCACAATGGTAGCATGCAAAGCCCTGTACGATACTTTTGACGACTCGGGCGCAGACGATTAACAAATAAGCCTAAGTGTACCTAATTCGGATGGAATTACGACACCTAGATCTAGGAGTAGTTACTCAAAATGACATAGCATGTGACAAGGAACCACAATGCTTCAGTTCGCCCCAAAGTTCACGAGAGTAGTTTCCTAGTGAAGTTCACCAAAACAGCTTCGCATCCGAAGTAAAAGTGTCGCAAGTGACACTTTGCACGAATTTGCTGACGCACGTAGGTGCGGCCTCGAAAAACTGATAGCTGTCCGCCAACGAAATGGCCAGCTGCTTGCAGCTAAATTCCGTTAGCTTAGTGCAAAATTAGCCGTAAGTTTGCTGCACTTTTTGTTGGAAGCGACATACTTTCACATGATTTCTCTGGCTTCACTGCTGCGGTGATCGAAATTCCTGGCGGAAAACTTATTCATGAACCCCCGCTCTTTCACATTTTCAACAAAAATGTATGCCAGATTGAAAAATATGACTCTCAGCGACTCGAAGGAGAAACATGCCAGCTCTGCCCTACTCAAAACTTGTTAACTCGTAGTAATAAAACATTTTTCATCGATCAGTCAAGTTCTAGAATGCGCCGAGTTTTCGACCTCCATTTAAAATCGTTAATTTATTTGGCCTTTACAAAGAATTACAGGATTGTAAATTCGTCCTAACATGCAATGACAACTCTACATAGTTTTGCTGATACAGTTACATTTCAAAACCTTGCCGTGTTTTGCTCATTACGCCTTACAACCAGGCTAAGGATATTAAAAAAATAAAATAAAACAGAAGATGCAGGACAACACCAATATTTGAACAAATGTGTCAAGTGAGAAAAACAGAGTACAAAAACAAAATGCCCAATTTTTTCCGCTACAGTGTACACATTTTCTTATATTACACGTTGGCTCACGCGTGCAGGTCCAGCGCTAGTCCCGCTCTACATCCTCTCGTGTTGAGCCTGCCGCAGCACCACCTGCGCTTACGCCCTCCTCCCTATTCCATCAAAGTGTCGATTTCCACTGCGCGTTTGTCGACCTATGATGCACCCTTATAAACTTTTGGCTCTGGGAAGCGTATAATATTGGTATCGCATGCGCAGTAGTAAAACCAGTTTCATTTTCTTTCAGCTATAAGAGGAGTATAAACGGTATTGAGTGGTAAGAAGCAGTTAGAATTGCTCTGATTGAGAAAAATAGTCGCTGCTCACCGTTCAAGTTCAATACGTTCTCCGTACACATTAGCCCATTCCAGGAAGCTCACTTCAGCCAACGTTTTCTGAAGCGCATTCAATTTCTCCTGTGCTGAATCCATTCCATTTGAGATCAACGATAACATAGTATCCGTCTGCACCACCAGCTGTAATGAAAGCCATTTATTACATGATTTATGGTGATAACTTAGTTAAGCTTGTGAAATTTGGCAACTGCACAAGCCCCCAATGCACATATGAAACAAGCACTGTGCCGCTCACAATGGGCGGGCATCCCCAGTGGGCGGGCCATAATTCACAATCGGGTACCAAAATGATGGGCGTCGTTCACAGCAAAAACTTATGACTAGGATCCAGGGGGTTTCAGAGAACAAGGAGTCCTGGAGAGAGTGTCAATAGTCAGAGCGGAGGAAGGGGATCGAACGCTAATGTGAGGAATGACTAAGGGAGGGTCTCTTAGGTTGAAAGAATTCCACTTGCTGCACAGCACAGACCACGTGTGCAGAATTAAAACTATAAAACTCATACTACGCCTCCGACACCGCTCAAACAATGGAGAAAAATGGCTAGATAACTGAACAACTGTTTCTCGGCCAAGATGGACGTCTGCTCCGGTTTCCGGCCGATCCAGACGGGGGTAATTCAATTTGGGATCTGGGAGGAGTCATAAATGGGAATGATGAGGTAGAAAGGTCGAAGGTGAAGGGTGTCGTTTTTTTTGGAAAATGAAGAGGCCGTGCTTACGAGGGGGAGTCCTTTGACGTTTTTCAACGGTTTCCAACAAAAACTTCAAAAAAAAACATGGAATGGATAAAACTGGAATCTTTTTTGTTTCCAGGCATATTTACCCCACCCCCTCCTTTTTTCCGAAAATGCCTTTTCAGTTGTTTTTTCACAAAAGACCTTCTTTGACCTTGCCCGCTGAATAAACAAATTGTTTACGTTGTTTGTGTGCATCCAGAGAAGCTCTGTCGCTAGTTAACTCTTCTGGTTGAAGTGTTCACTATTTTTGGTTCCATATCTTCGTCAGTCCCTGCTTCGGCAATGAAAAAATTAAGAATCACCGTCTTGTTGAGTCCAGGCTGCTTGCTTTTCACGTGTACGATTTCCTCAAGATTCTTGAGATGGATCGTTGCATTCTGGCACGTATCGTTCAAACCGGTCGTCTGAAATGGACTTGTTCAATACTTGTTACTAATTATCAGAATAAAGTGTTTTTGTCATCTACAGCGCTGATAGATACGGTAGCTCAAAATAGCCCACCCTATAAAGTACCAAAATTTGCACCAAAAATCACCGAAAAATACAACCAGTACCGCTACCTTCCACTCCTCAATTACAGACTTTTTACTATTCGCTTTAAATTTGAAAAGAAAAAACCTTTCAAAAAATAAAGGTACAATGTTGAAAAATAGTCACCTGGGCAATGGCAAGCTTAAATCCACGATTCACATCAGCTATTCCATTCAACGATTTGGTAACACCTCGATTGAAGTGTTCGTTTCCGAATAAACAGAATCCGAGAAAGATACTGAAAAGTAGTAACTGAAATGAATTTCGCAAAATTTCAATCTGTTTTCGAGATAATTTGAGAAGTATTTTGAAGAAAGTACGAAGACCACCTTTAGCAATCAGTTTGGAAGAAAAATTCAGGAAAATCCCAAATTGATAGCTCGGCTCCCCTACTTTCTTCACGATTTGGGGCGGCCGCGGCAAATCCGCGGCGTTCGCGGCATCAGCTTGCCTGAGTATTCGACGTTACATTACGTGATAGTTCATCCGATGGTAACGACACGTGATGTAATGTTGAACACTCAAGCAAGCTGAGGCCCATGTCATAGTTTGCGAATCGAGCGATTCGCTAGCGAATCGCTGGATCCGAGCCCTGCGTCAGCGAATCAAACGTTGCAGCAGCGAGTCGAACGTTGCACCAGCGAGTCGAACTAGGTACCAGCGACTCAATAGTGGCGGAACCCAACTTTCAAAGGAATCCCGCCACATTCAAACAGTGTCACGTGGCAGTGGACGCTGTTTGAAAGTGGCGGGCGTATCTGCTTGACGCTTGCGGCTCCCGGCCACTATTGAGTCGCTCGCGGTACCTTAGTTCGACTCATGTCGAAGGCATACAATCGGCGTCGACTCGCTGGTGCCAAAGTTCGCATCGCAGCTAGCTGCAACGTTTTCGATTCGCGGTGCGCAACGCTCGGATCGAGCGATTCGCTAGCGAATCGCTCGATTCGCAAACTATGACATCGGCCTGATGCCGCACTACTCGGCCGCCAACGCCGCGGGTTTGCCGCGGCCGCGCCCCAAATCGTGAAGAAAGTGGGGGAGTTTGATAGCTCGATATGAAATTAATTTTTGTCAATTTTCAGTTTTCAAGACGTAACATACACCAACTGGTCATTTAATAGTCAAAATTCTGAAGACCTTTGATGAACAAAAATCAATAGATAAACTTCGAAATCGGGCCGTGGGATATTCCAGAAGGAAATTATTTCCCTAAAAGTGGTACAGTTGAGGACAAAATATCACTGGTAATGAACCCCGGAAGTACAGAAAAGGCAAACTCGCAAGTCGTTATCACGCGCTTCCTACTATTAAAAGACCACCTAAACTAAGAACTTTTTTCACAGCGACTTTTGTCGCGACAGCACCGTTGTAATTTCGCTCGAACATAGCAACTTTTGCTTTGCTCTTCTAGCGTTTACCGCCCCTAATGTGGTCTTAGAAAGGATGTTCCAGCATTCAAAAAAAAGAAAGGTGATGTGGGGTGGCAGCAAGGGGGCGCGGCCAGCACTCGCGTAGACCATGGATCGAATCCCACCTAAATTGCTCTTCAGGCTAATTGAGTCTCCCAACCTCTAACTGTATCGATATTGCTATCTTACTCGCCTAAGAAGATAAAAATATCCAGTAATTGGGCGAACGCCTACTACCACCAAAACTCTGAATAAAGAGATAGCAGGATGTCGTGGAGTGAGCGCGCTTAGGGAGGGAAATAGAACTGATGACGCCCAGCTGGAACACTGGCCCGATGCAGGGTGCTGAAGGAGGTAAATAAAAAGAGGAACATTTCTCATCTCGATGGGCTTCGCGGAGACTATATTTGTACTTCCCAACATAGCGAAAAATACAGTTGTTTTAGAATGAATGAATCATAAAGAAATAAACTCACAAGCACAATACACTGAGAATAAATAAGATCGTCGATAGCTGTCGCACTTTTCGTCGTGACTTTCCAGCTGGTACTTCATGAGAACAGCATTGGCAAACCCATGTGATTACAATGGTGAGAAGCAGGAGAACAGTGACGAAAGCGCTGGCAGCAGCATGGAGTACAAGACTCTGAACAGTTCATCATTTTAGTGCTCTTTGCTGCGTTCTTATTATTACTTCACCGGAATTTATCATAAGGTAGAACTCTCACGACATATCAAAGCTCTATACTACAGCTACGAAGCAATGCTGCGTGTGCCCCAGGTCCGAATAAACATTACCCAGCAATTTAGCACAAATCTTGTTATTTCTTACGATTTCTTACCTGAAGAGTTCCATTTCTCAGCGCTCTGGAATATACTTAATGTGATTTTTACACACCAATCTTTTTTATCAACCAGATTTTCATTTTGATTTTATCCGAAGTATAACTTTGATGACCAGCTGTACACTCTCTCACTAGCTCATCGTCAAACTTAAAGGCAGTGAGTGCGATGGTTGGGGGCGGAGCTTAGGCAACTGCCTTCCAAGCGGCAGGCACTCCAATCACACACCCCCCAGGGTCAACCGTCACGTTCGAACATTTTCGGGAATTTTGCGACCCCCCTCTGGAAGGGGTCCAGTTGCGACCCCCACCAATGCACAATTGCGACCCCCAATACAACACCAGCCATCCCCGCACCCGCGCGACCTTCCCTCTTCTATAGTATTTGATTCTGATTGTGAGCCCAGTTGACACAGCCAAAACCTACCTAAAACTCCGAAACTCCGCTACTTCGGTCGAGGGGGGGGGGGGGGGGGGGGGGGGGGGATATACAACCACTGAAACGGCAACTTTTTTGCTTTTTTCACACTCACCTGTCCCTGCTTGATGAGCCAAAGCGCGCGCAATGCGACCCCTTTCCCTCCAGATCCCAATGCGACCCCCCCGTTCGAACTGTTCGAACGGACGGTTGACCCTGCACCCCACCCCCCCCCCAGCATTTTCGACAAGGCATTTACAAATTAGCTACGTTTTTACAGATGACGCACCTTACTGCTAATTATTCACTCATCCTATGTTGTAAGCACATTAATCTAGGAATGTTATAGAAGACTGGTTTATAAATCGTTTTCGTTGGTGATTGTCCACTTACAATGTCCTTTCAGGAATGCAATAAGAGTAGCAGTAAATAGCTGTCGCAGCCAATGATCTACCCTTTAAATCACCTTTTTACACGATCTAAGCGCTTCTCTCTATCTCTCAGAATCCAAAAAATAGGTGGCTCATTGTGATGCTGTTGCTCGCGATCTTGTTCGAATGGTTTTTAGCTTAACGATTTCCGGACAGCTCAATCAACCAGTAATCCAAAAACATTCCAGAAGGGATAGCTTTGATAGCATTTGAAGTTTTTCATGCCATGAATCACTGTTACGATACGAAATATTGTACCGAGAGCTTTCGCAGTTTTTACTGTAAAAAAAAACAAGAAATGTGTATAAAGTGATTTTGAGCTTCGAATTTACTTAGCATTTTTAAGTGTTGGTT
>MU868332.1:786182-799691 GCA_036418205.1 Ostertagia ostertagi | reverse complement strand
TGCGACCCCCCAATACAACACCAGCCATCCCCTATATACACCACTGAAACGGCAACTTTTTTGCTTTTTTTCACACACACCTCTGCCCTGCCTGATGACCAAAGCGCGCGCAATGCGACCCCCTTTTCCCTCCCAGAGCCCAAATGCGACCCCCTTTTCCCTCCCAGAGCCCAAATGCGACCCCCCCCCCGTTCGAACTGTTCGAACGGACGGTTGACCCTGCACCCCCCCCCCCCCAGCATTTTCCGACAAAGGCATTTACAAATTAGCTACGTTTTACAGATGACGCACTTACTGCCTAATTATTCACTCATCCTATGTTGTAAGCACATTAATCTAGGAATGTTATAGAAGACTGGTTTATAAACGTTTTTGTTGGTGATTGTCCACTTTACAATGTCATTCAGGAATGCAATAAGAGTAGCAGTAAATAGCTGTCCAGCCCATGATTCTACCCTTTAAATCACCTTTTTACACGATCTAGCGCTCTCTCTATCTCTCAGAAATCCAAAAAATAGGGTGGTCATTGTGATGCTGTTGCTCGCGATCTTTTCGAATGGTTTTTAGCTTAACGATTTCCGGACAGCTCATCAACCAGTAATCCAAAACATTCCAGAAGGGATAGCTTTGATAGCATTTGAAGACTTTTTCATGCATGAATCACTGTTACGATACGAATATTGTACACCGAGAGCTTTCAAAAGTTTACTGTAAAACAAAAACATAGAAATGTTAAAAGGATTTTTAGCTTCGAATTTACTTACAATTTTTAAGTGTTGGTTCGAAAATAGACGAAAAAAAAACGGAAAGAATTCATTTGGAACTTTTTTAGTTCTGTTTTGCATGAACTTTTAAAGCCTTTAGAGCTTACCGGGGCTTCATATTCAGATAAAATAAGCATGAGGGTCCGAGATGGCACAAGTGCAACAAGTTCCGGTTCTGTTGAGCCATGTGTAATTGAAAGCGGGGTATATATGGCTTTATACAGCAGGAACTCGTCAATTTACTGCATCTGTGCGAAAAATGGCCCTCATGTCGTTGGAGGACATTCAAAACAAGCATTCAAAAACCGGTAATAGTGACATTAGGATTAATAAGGCCAGGAGTGGGGAGAGACGCCAGGGAGAACAAATTGCTCACATTCCCTCAGAATCCCTTCCCCTCTATAGGGCCTACTCTTACGTACAGTAAGGGGGTCACTCACTTAAATGCCCCCACCCCCTCTCCCCTTAACGATATGAGCGCCGCAGAGGATAAAATTGTAAAATTTGCCGTTTCAACTGCCATTCGCTAGAACAAAAGTGTCTTCCGTGTTACGCAACCAAAACCTAATCGCTGCAGGAACTCCAAGTCTACGCATGTTCAGCGGTGGACCTAAGGCTCCTGGAGCGAAAAATGTTTCGCGCTGCGAAAAGCAAAAAGTCGCTTTGTCCTAGCGAACCCACACCCTTGCCACATACACCCCCGCCCCGCTCGATGGTTATTGGCAATTTTGTATATGGAGTTGGATTGCGAGCTTAAACTAGGTTCAGTTATTGAACCAGAGAAGTGTAGTGATCATGAGAGAAGGGTGAGGAGCGGGTCGCACTGCAGCGGTCATTTCTACGCCGCAATTTTCTCCCTGCCACTGGGATATCAATAGCACATTAACTACCCCTGACCAGAAGAAATTTTCGTTCATATTGACCCGTGGAACAGAGAGCCACGGAAATCTCTTCACAACATATATAAAGAACGCTTTTGCAAATTCGGCAGCAAAAATCGAGATAAACCTTCGTAGGGATGCTCAAAGATAACATCTGTTCCACCTCTGGTCACCTCGGCCTACATTCGTTCATTGGGAGCACACGCGCCATAGAGGTGACTGTACAATTGTTTCCAAAAATAGTAACAACGAAGTACACATTTAGAAATCCCACCTGCATATACTCACTATTCCATGTGAGGTTAAAGTTGTTAGGAATTCGCTTGAAGTGAAAATTGAAATGTGGTAAAAAGGTGAATATTGAAACCAGTACGTCTAACATGTCCGATCGTTCATTCAATTGACCATTTCTGAAGAAAAAATAAAAATTTGGCATTCGTATCACCAATCAATGTCAATCTAGAGAAGCAAACAAACAAAGTAAACAGGCCGCAATGTAAATAAACAATATAAACAGGTCGCAAAGCGAAATGGAATCAAAACAGCACTTGCGAAAAAAGTCATAGAAAGGATCTGCCGGCCATTCATTGCCAAGGACAGAAAACGTAAGACAAAGATACCGTACGCTATATTTGAACTTCATGAAGAAAAAAAAACGAAAAGGAAAACCAAAATTCAATCAATACCAATTTCTTAATATGAATCCAGAAGCTCTCCTATAGTATCCCCAACAAGAGGCTCGAAAACTGATTAGAAGGACTAGTAATAGGAACAGTGACAGGCGCACGTGCCCTCGGGGGGGGGGGGGAAGGAAACCGTGGGAAGACCACGAGGAGTAAGGCTAACGAAGAGGGACGAATTCCGGAGAGAATGAGATGCTTAAGCTAAGGCTTTAGTCGTAAAAGTGAGCGTTTCCGTGAATCTGACGCAATATTACAGGCTGGCCCCCCGGGAGCCACATTGCGCCTAATAAAGAACTGCACAAACAAAAACAATTTTGTGAATAGATCACTGATACGATTTCCAAGCATTGCTAAGTAGGGAGTAAGAATTTGAGGGGAAAAAGGGACGTGAAGGAATTTTTCAAAAGATGAAATGCCACCAAGAGGTTGAGGAAAGGCTCCTTAAGACCCGCGAAAAATACAAAATGCAATTTCTCTCAAAGAATATTGGCCATTGAGAATCGTTAGAATTGTCTCAGAAATCAATACCTACTTATAAATTGAAGGAACTGTAAGTCATGCAACTGCTGGAAAGCAGTACAACTTGAAAGTGCAGACCTCAGCTTGGAAGATGAGCCCCTTTTAGGACGGCAAACAGCACTGGTCACTTGAAATCTGATCCATTTTGCAGAAATCGGGAGCAAAAGGCCGTAGAAACAATTATTTACATTTTAAGAAGATGTGTAAATAAGAAAAGATGTTGCTGTTTTTGTTTGCTGAGAAATTACAAATTTTAATTTGCAAAGGATGAGACAGAAATTTTTCCTCATATGGATATATAGGCATAAATTTTGTAGAATAATATCAGAATGTAAGGCCACATAGGCCGAGTAATCGGTCAACAACAGGGTGTGAGAAAGAAAGGTGCCATGTCAGCCCCTTTGGGCAGTTCTTATCTAATCAAGGATTAGTTCCAGGTTAAAAATGAGCCCATAATGAATACTACCGCCATGTAAAAATAGGAAAAATTTGCCAACGTCATTTTGTTCAAATACATGAGCCAAGCAGGATTAGGAGTTGTTGTGATGAGCTTTGAGGATGGAGACCCGTGCAGTGTGAGTACTAGCGAGGGTGGCCGCGGCGTTGAGTTAGGGGCGGGCCGGGCCGGCAGCGTTCCTAATCGATCGACAGTCCGGCCGTCCGACGACAACTGTGATCCATCATCTCATAACGGCGAGGTTGTATGAAAACTACCCGAGAGGTGGATCCACCAAATCGTAGTGACATCGTTGCCAAATTGTCCACGAATTTCACGAATACAGTCACCGCCATAAGTCCATTGAGCATGTTTTCATGCACAATCAGCCCCCAAATGTGCCCAAATTTTATGGCTCAATTTTGAGGTTAACTACAGGGGAGCGTAACCGACATTGAGGATAGCTATCACAACGGTTGACGTACTACCTGAATTCATGTCAGCCCTTTACCGCCTCTGCGCTCTCTAGCGGGTCCCTCTCCTCTCCAAGGCTTAGTCCTAGGGCATTCTCTAATCGTCTGTGCTCTAGCCATCGCGGCAGGACCATTGAGGAAAAATCAAGTAGTCCGTAAACCCTATCACAAGACGGTGGCTGTGAGTAAAACACCCACGTCAGCCCGGGATCGAACCTGTTTGCCCATAATTGTAGTGTCTTCCCATGAATCACCCTACTCACTTTACGGCTCACCAGATGCCCCTCCTTTTGGGGGGTCTCGGTGCGACTCCCCACCACCAGTGACTCAGGAAGCTCCCCCAATACGACTACCATCCCCGACCACCACCCTCGTCATCATGTCTGTCTCCATAGTATTTGATACTGCGACCACCCTACCCCGCCCACTTTTTTAGTGCAATTAAACGGCGAATTCTCTCTACTCCCACCTATCCTACCTCACGCTGCACCAGCTCCACCTCCATCCTCAACCAAATACAATCTAAGTCGCTCCCCTCCACTCCCTCCACTAAATCCCTTGATGCGACCCCCCTTCCCAAAACCAAAAATGCGACCTCCTCGTTCGAATAGTACGAACGCACGGTTGACCCTGCTTTCCAGTCAGGTCTATTATCCATCACACCCCTAGGGGCATGTTCCATAAGTCACTGTGAAGATCGCGGAGAAAAAATGGCCGGGGGCAGATGACCTTCCCCCCCCCTAATTCCTCTTGTGGAGATCTTGGCACGACTTCCCTGAACTTCCTATGGTCGATGGTGATAGCGTCGCTGAACCTGGCTCAACATGATGGACCACAACCCGGGCAATAATCCAAAGAGTGTAGCTTCCAAGGGTTCGCGGGCAAACCCGAATGGTTCGTCTTGAAAGCAACCGTGCAGCATGGGCACAGGAATTTAGAGTATTGGTAATAGCATCCGGTTTTCAGGTAAGCAACTTCACACCAGGATTACCATGGCGTGCGACCAAAAAAAAATTTTACGGCCCCTTTTAAGGGTCTTAATATGGCCCCTCCTACCACCCTCTCCACATGGCTGTTCCTATGGTATTTGATCCTGACAGCCGAGCATGCTTAATGTGAAAACTTGAAAAACGAGTTCAGGCACTGTAACTTTGCCCACTCCTCCTTCCCTGTCCCTCACCCCCCCCCCAAAAAAAAACAGACAAAAAAAAACGGCAAGACGGTCATCAAGCGAGAGGGGTGAGGTGGGCTAATACGTCCTCTACTTTTCTCCTCCATGCTTTTTTCTCGAAGTTTGGCCGAAGGTTACCAGAACCCTCAAAAACGAGCTCCTCTTCCGCAACCGCAGCCCATTAATTTCAAAGAATGCGATCCCCTTCGATCTCTTGACTTTGGTCGACCAAAATTACAATCCCCTTCCAAAAACAGCTAATACGACTCCCCCAGTTTGGATTGGCCGGACGGAGGACTGATAGTGATTCCCAGCTCGTGAGAGTCAAATCGAGCCCTTTGCTTCTACGAAAGGGTCTCTTGTACTGCCGTTGGTGGCAGCTAAAAGCCAACCCTCGTCACCAAAATTCATTGGTAATGAGAACGCTCCTTTTGTTACCAAACATGACGCGACTCGATAAAAACGACACTGCCTTGTGAATATTCGAGGCACAAATGCAGCTGAAGCGGCCAGAAATATCATGGCTGTACATGCACGGAAAGCACTTCACTGCCTGGAGATCTGCTCACAGTGGTTCCTTCAAAACCATCGCTCGCTCAGCAGGCCAAGTTGGATTTGATGAGAAGATGACAGCACTTTTTCCCAAAATATTCGTGCTAGACAGGGAATGAGTTTGAAGGCACATCTCACCGTCGAGTGGATGGGGTAATTCCACTTGAAGATGTGAGTAGGGATGCTGTTTAGACGGTCAGTTGGAAAAAGGAAAAGGCACCGCCAAAAACACTGAAAATCTGAGCCTGCTTGTTCCATGCTGTGGGAGAGGCTAAGAGGAAGAGAGCTAGACAAGAGAACAACGGAAGACGACGACAGAGCATAGCTAGCAATAAACAGATAGAATCATGGTGGGCGTGCACTGATCTATTGGGCGTACCTTGATCCATGTCCCAAGCCCCTTGGCATTTGACCATTTTTTGGGCGATATCACCGTAGCCCTCACAAACCGTTACACCAACGGTTTCACCTTAGCTGCATAGCGAAAATATTATTAATATTTATAGATTATTTTAATGTTTTTTCACTAACATGATTTCTATAACTTTCGCTGGCAACACGATTGTCTTCCAGGTCCAAAAGCATACATGTACAAGCCTTCGGAACATATGTACATATCAAAAGTTCAACCAATAATCCGAAATCGAATTGGTGGGATAACACGGTTAATAGTAAAATTGTGGATGCCGAGAGGAGTTAAAATGAAAGAAAAAACGAAAAAGAGCAATCCACCGATGAAACCTTAACCCTCAAACGGAGCCCCTCCCAACCCCTGAAATGAAAGAGGGGCGTGTCCGGACGAGTTGTCCTAACTTGCTTGCTCCATGGCTCCACTAACCCGCGCGTATTTGAATTAGCCGCTACGTCGTAATCCACGTTGCGTGTCATGGGTGTGCGCGAGGTATCTCGTCCATTAGCTCACATTAGCCGTCATTAGCTCACTTGTAAGACCCTAGCGCCATTGTCGCGCACTTTCGAGCCGCGACAACGGCACAACTGTGATACTCGCGGGCTACTCTATCCCATCCACAGAACAGAATGTTCGGCTCGACCGCATCTATAGTTGTTGCTTCAACGCATTCACAACAGTGCCCGTTTTCACTTTTCGGTCGCGTGGGACGGACGCGATTTTGTGGGCGCCGCCGCCTCACCACATTCTTGCAGATTTTGTTTTGTAAATGAACAAAAACATGAATGTCACAAAATAATTTCAGCAACGGCAAGACGTACATAGAAGTTATTCAGGAATGTAATAATAAAAATTCCGATCAAAATGACGCGTAGTGGGAATTAAAAAGCAACATTTTCTCACTTTCAGAGGAACTTAGAAGCATTCTCATCTCGATTATTTCAATTGAAACACTTACATTACTATTCATAGAACTAGGTCTTCAAACCCAGCACTCTTGTTTCATGTTTATGGCAATAGAAAGTAAAAGGGAAGTTAACAAAACCGAAAATTTCATGCGGCCCAAAAAAACTTCCCTAAAATAAAGTATATCCAACCTTTCGGGTAACTCTGTCATTAATGGTTACATACTAGTTCGTAGTCATTTCGATCACGTCAAAAATACAGAAAAAAATACGATACAAGCGATTGGGAGCGATTGCTGGACGGCAGCCTACAGGGACTGCCATTGGCCCACCAGCACACGTCCCTGGTAGTAAGCCATATGGGCTGCCACCGGCGTGAATGTGTTAATAAATCAAGAATAATGATTCTTCAGCGCGTACGCGTTCGAATTTGTGATGTGAAATCGAAATCAGTTGTTCCGCAGTGGAAATACGCATATGGCTATGTTCAAATAGTCAATTCGAAACACATTTCATTTCCACATTCATTCCTGCAATCTGAGCATATTCATCGATCGTGGCTTGGAATTCGGGATTGCACTGTTCGCCTTCCAATAAGAATTTGAAAATGTGTATGAACACGCTTTCATCTGGTTCATTTGATTTCAAGAAGCTCGGTCTTTTTGCTGAGATGTTGTTACTGGTATTTTTCCCCTCATTTACAACAAACTTCCCGTTGTGATGGACGTTTGAAAGGCGCAAGGGCACGCACCATATGTATGCGTGCGGTCAGAGGTGGGAATTTAACAAAAAATCGTGACCTGTGCTCATTCCGAACGCTGCCTGATTTACAAGGAAGGAGGGAAGAAAGGGAAGAAATGTACGTCTTCAGGTCTTCCCCAACGAGAGGGATGGGGGGGGGGTTCATGTATTTCAGGGCGACGGCCGTATTTACGAAAGAGAAAGGAAACTTGGGGATCTGGAGCAGGATGAATAACGGTCGAGGAATTCCTCGACCATCGCTCTCTGCTGTGCGAGAGTAGAGCCGATAGTGAATGTACGCGCGGAGAGCACAGACGGCTCGCGGGTGGCGAGAGTGAATATCCGCGCGCGAGAACGTAAAGGATCAGGCGAAAATCCTCGACGTGCCGTTGAGGAATCCTCAAGCAATATTCACCCATGATTTTGAGTAAGTTTTGAAAAAAAAAGAAATTTAGAAAATTTACCGTTTCACAACCGCGACATATATTCTCCTATCGTGCCCGAAGCATTTGGTCTTTTGTTGGCGAAATTTCCAGGGTTTCCTATGTATCAATTGAAACAGCTATGGTTGTGGAAAACGTTGAGGGAGAGGAACGTATGGACCTCTTAGAGAGAGATCGCCGATCTCAAATTTCGTCCTATCGTGACGGCTGACCTTGGGGAGGAGCTTTTGCTGCGCATGAATATTTAAACAGTATTGAATGGATACGATTACTGGACGTAGCTGGCTATGATTCATCCTGCCTAAAAACGTCTGGCTGAAACCTGATCGCTCGTTTATGATATGTTGAGCAATGTTTCTTGCAGTAAAGGACTGTATATTTCACAGATTTGATTCGATCGATTTATCTGTAAAAAATGACAAAGTTAACAGATTTTAGAAGTACAGATGACCTTAATTCATGCATGGATATGCAAATAATATCACTGCATTGCATTGAGTCGCAAAATTTTGCACAAACCCACAGGATTAACGCGTTGATACAAAGGGCAGCGAGAGACACATATACTGATCTCTTCTACTATAAATAGAAAAAGCAAAAATTGCCATTTTCACTCAGCTTAACCCAAATTCAGCATACAGGCTCGCAAAAAAGAAAGCAGACTACTGCACGTTGAACCTAGCTTTATAATCTCAGCCTAATCCAAAACAAGGGGTAATGCGTTCAAACTTAGTTTTCGACAACCGCGTTCGTGGGTTGGGCACCGGTTCTTCACGCAACACGCAGGTATGGAGTATTCGAAAATGAGCAACAAGGTAAAAATACATAACATTTTCTGCATTCCGTTAAATAATACTATCGTGTTTTTTGATGTGGTCTTATTCGCCTATTACCTTACTTTTTCACGTCGTTTCTTAATACTATTGTAGTTCACACATGTGAGTAGAATGTAAGAAAGTAAGAAGGAACCTCATCTTCGCATCTCTGATCACCCCGACAGATTTGCTTTGGAGGCCTGTCTTGGTCCATGGTGTTGATAGACCGCCAGCTGGTACTATGTATGAGCTCCAGACAGGGTCAACCATCGCGCTGGGGCAAATGTTGCGGCCATATGATACATCCGTAAAGGGGTTCTCCGTGCGGCCTCGCTGTACTAGTTTCCGAAATAGAAAATCGAAACTAACATTGCTCCTAAACATGATCAAGGACTTACGAATCTCTACAGAGTACACATCTCCATCACAGAAAGTTTGAAGTCAATTGGTCCCATTTTGGTGATGAGCCACATACTCGACTTTCCTCACACTTTTAGAGGCATTTGAAAGGTGTTGCGCCTACGCAGTGAGTTCCTTGTACATGTTCAACTTATTTTGAACGGACAAGCATCAAATGAAGCACACGACTGTGGAAAAGTTTTACGTTGTATTTATTTATTTATTTATTTAATTTGTATCGTATCACTTTACCGTTTATCTTAATTTCTCTGTGGCTATGTTTTGGAAACAGCGCAACCCTCAGGTGAGACAGCAAAAACAACCCTACTGTTATTTTAAATATTTTATTACGATTTCTCACATGATCTTCTACAGCGCACGGGTCTTGCGCTCTCTACACTTTTCGATGAAGCAACCTTTTAGCCGGTAAAGTCTGCGCTTAAGACCATCTTCCCATATAAGGCATCCCCTTCCCTCGTCGTAGTTGAAATTGCGCAGTGTATGAATAATCCTGGATCCGGGGTGGCTGCAAAGGAGATTCTAAACGTAAATTTATTCGTAGAAAAAAGCTGTTTCCGCATTCATATTAATGCTGTTTATGATGAGTAATATATAGTAGGTCAATAAGTCGTAATAAATATGAATATCAAAATTTAAATGTGTATATTAAATACATTGAATTATAAATCTTATAAATTCAAAGATTTTCACGATTTCATCAATTCATTCGAATTCATAAAATTGAATCCATAAATTCTCGAAAATTCTGTGTGGTTTTGAGTTTTTTCTGGTCAAAGCATAGTAAAGCTTCCGCACAGCAGTAATACAAAAGTACATAATTTTATAATCGCTGTTTTCCTTTTCGATCTTAGCACATAAGGGCGGAAGTGGTGTAGTGGCAAGTGGCACGCTTCACCACGCGCGCGGTCCGGGGATCAAATCCTGGGTCGTGAGTCGCCCGGGCCAACCAAGCCTTCCATCCCTCCGGGGTCGGTTAATTGGTACCAGACTTGTCTGGGAGGATAAAAACACTGACTTGTACATCGGCTGGCCCCCGCAAGTCATTGTATAGGCCACATCGCATTCAAACGCCACTACGAATGTACAAATGGAAGTAGAATGCGTGCCGCATCCCAAAAAGGGATTGATCAACGGCAAATGCTTTATCCTTTTATCCTTTTTTATCTTTGCAGAGATTCTAAATATAGGGAGTCTTAAGGTTGAAGACAATTTGGATTCGAAGCCACCATTCAAAATGAGAAGTATTGAAAAAAGCGAAGATGGAGCTTTGAGACTACAGCGGAAGCATAATTCAGCTCCGTTGTTAGATGAGGCAAATCAATGCCGTTGTTGAAATGAACGGACGGACCCCGTCAATAGCCGGCCACCATATCGGTCACGCGGCCGCAAGATGCTGTCATTGCTCCGCCCACTTGACGAACGATTTGCATCGGAGGCTCGTTTAGCCATCCGTAATGAAATAGAGGGGCCCTTCGTTTCAATGTTCTCAGCGGTTTCCTTTCATTTTTGCCCATTGCAGCCCACTTCGCACTTAATTTTTGAATTTTGCAGCCTCGCCTGCGCAAGAGTGGTATGTGTCTTTAGAAAACTCACATCCAAAAAGATTACAGGGGCGTAGAAACGGGATCTAACCACTTTCAAAATTTATGTGATTTTTTGAAGAAATAGTCCAAGTATAGCGATAACGGCCAAGTCACGGTATTTAGTCAGCAATAGAAAAGAATATCATATTCACATGACAATATTTCAGCGTTTCTGAAACGGGACTGTCTAAGCTGACAGAGGCCTGCATGTAAAAGTCATAACATTGGGAGGCTAGCAGGGTAACTAAGTTAGTCATAACGAGTTATTCATGCGAGAAGGCGAGTAACTGAACTCAACACACAAAATGGAATGAACCGACAGGCACGGGATTATCGATATGGATAAACGCTAAGTAGCGTGATCATTATCAATTTTGAATGAAAAGGAAATGTTCCAAAAAATATCAAGATTTCTGAGTATTCAAGACACCATCTTGTAAGATGTGGGATGTACTTCTGCCTTCAATGTGCCCTTCAAAAGGAAAGGGGAAAAGCGTAGATACAAGAGCTGAAGAGAGAAAACACGAAGGTTTCGGACACCCCGTGAATGTCGTGAAATTCATCCCATTTCACAAAAATTCATATACCAATGTTTTTTGATTTCACAGTACCAATTGCACCACACAAACGACCTTCTTCTCCTCAAAAAAAAACACACACACACACACAAGGCCAGCCCCTGCCGAACTTTGGTCAGTGCCAGTTATCCCTGAGCATGTTTCAAATAAACACCGAAATCGCGTTTCCCAATGAGGTTCACACCTGCTAGCATTGCCGTTCCCTAAATGATTGTTAGCAGCCAAATGATGGATGACAAACAACAGGTTTGCTGTGTGGGTATCGAGCATTCCTGGCTAATGGGAAGCTCGGTCGCACAATCGCGTCGCCATGTGTTACGACTCACCCGCCGTGCCCTTTACTGAGCCTTCGCAAAAAGAATCGGTGACTCGCGCCACTTCTCTAAGGCTACATTCCACGAGTTATGAGATTATTGCGCTCGAAAATGTAAGTTCAAGAGCAAAGAGGACCGACAGTCAAGAAAAAAAAAGGAAACCGCCACCGAAATCGAGGGCCTCCTTTTTGTGAGGTGAACACTGCCACGGAGGATGCTAGAGGCCGAGAATAAAGAATGGACGAAGGAGCTTAACGGCGGGCAAAAGAGCAGACATCCTGCCGTTGGACGTAAGCAGTGGGAGCGAGGATCATCTGCTCACATCTGTTCAGATGCCAAAGCCCTAGCGCCTTTGCTGCGCATTTTCGATCTGCGCGCATGGCATATCTTAGGATTTTGGGAACAGCTCTTACCCACCCAAGGGACTGATCCACTTGAGTCCATCGGTGGGATGTGCTACATCGATGTCTCTCGACTCACTCCTAGCAATAATGAGCTGGAAAGTTCTCACTCAAAGTCAGCCCCATTTTCTAGCAAAAAGATCTACGCGGACAGAAAAATTCGCCTTCCTTTCTCATACAGCCACACACGCGCTGTAATAACAACACCGCTTCCTTTTCATCAGAGCGACCATCACAGTGAACTCTGTAAATTCCATTTGAGCTTTATTTTTTTATTTTATTTTATTTATAGCTATTACACAACAACTGGTCTCAAATAGTGTAGGAATGCAAAACGAGATCACAATAGTTAAAATATGAATGCTAACAGAGATTAAGTGGAACAAGAAACGAAAGAAACAAAACGATATTGAAATAGTTGATAATCGGCCTCGTAAGGGCCTCGGGGGGGGAGGGAGGAGGGAGAGCGATAACGGCCCAAATAAGGAGAAGAAGGGCAATGGCCGGCCAACATTGCAAACCGCTGGTTGGGGGCGGCTCCGGATACCATCTTATTACGCCAACTTTCAATCTTCTTTGAGATCCCGATGCTAAATTAATCTCAACAATTGGACTATGATTAGTGAAGTCTTAGATATGTTTAGCTGCCACTTTTGTGTAGAGGGAGGGGAGGATTGTGCTCAGGGCAGAGGTGCTGATCTTCATGATGCTTGGCACCAACGAAGATTGCACGGATTTTGCGATCTTGTATAGGTGGAAAGTGGCTTGATCTGTTGGACAGCCGCATCACTGGTGAAAGAGACGAAGTAACTGTCCTATATCGCTGTTCGGCTTTATACTACAGTGCTTTCAAGAAGTAGAAGTATTATGAGTACCCCTGAAAAGTGCGATCGGGGTGAAGACGAAGGTTCCATGGCTCGTTACCTAGTTTTTTTGAATTCAGCAAGCTATGAAATCAAAACCGTAAGTTAACCGTGTTTCAAGCAGAGTCAACCCTGCGTTGCGCAGTTCTCAACGGCCACGTTGCGCAGTTTCGCCCGATTAGACACGTTCTCTCGCGCGAACATTCACACTCGCATGCTCGAGCCGTCTGTGTCTCCGCCCATACAGCGTGCGTTGAGGATCTCTCAACGTGCCGTTGCGAACTGCGCAACGCAGGGTTGACTCTGGTTTCAAGAAGCAATGAAGCCTGCATACATTTTCATAAGAAAGTTCGAAAGAAACTTCTGTCAACTCACTTGCGATTCCGTGGGCATGCTAAGTGAAAGCAAGCCACCTCTTCAGTGTGCCCAGACGATTTCACTTGCCTACAAAGGAACAACATCCAGAGATACCAGAAGTTTCGATAGCGCACCTGTGTCATCGACAACATTTTGCTGCTTGCCACAGCTTAGATCTGCCTCAATGATTATTTATTTGTT